>VZTL01061168.1:0-19012 GCA_013400535.1 Scopus umbretta
GGTGTCACTGGCTACTGCTTAGTCTCTCTCCATGTTAAGTTGTTGCTTCCTCACAGTAAAGAAAGACTTTGTCCTGAGACATCTCTGTCTGGCAAGTAAAAAAAATGCTTCTCCTTTACAAATGAGAGAGAAAATAAGATTTTTCTTTTTATGTGCATGTGGTCTGTGAGAATTGACATTATGCTTTTCTCTGAAATAGAATGAAAAAAACAATAGATGGGATATGTGGTACCTGTAAATATCACCTGAAGTGTATGTATATAGACTTTCTGGATGCTTTACACTAAAGGGTGCTGCTTGAGAAAGAAAACGGGGACTTCAGTGGTTGCTTATAAAGCACCATGTCCTGGGCTCAGTTTTTTCTTTTGAGTGTTTTTTTCCACTTTTGTGCTTTTGAGTTTTCACTAGTTGTTTTTTTTCCCCCCTCAGGGTAGTCTTTGTTCTCATGCACTGTTTGTTAGTATTGTCCAAATATAATTATAAGCAATGCTATACTTCCTAATGGGATTCTGGAGTCCTAACCTGAGGGATGGATAATAAAAGCCTGCTTCATTTAACTTCAATCCACTTCCCAGGAAGAGCAAATTTTAAAATGCCAGTAGGCCTAACATGTTGTATTTGCTTCTGATTGCAGCACTTTACTTGGCTTCCTATGAAAGTGAGAGTCCCGAGAATCACATTGAAAAGGACAGATGGAAAACACTAAGGTTTGTGTCAGAGGTTACCCACATCAATAAATAAATAGAATGGAATACAGAGCAAGCATCAAACAGGTAAAACCAAATGGCATGCTACATGTTTCAACAGATGGGGCACAGCATCGGTGAAAATCCCCCCTCCAATCTGGGACTCTGGGGAAAAAAAGAGAAGAAGTAGGTCTTTATCTTAAAACCTCTCAAAGCCTTCTCTCCCTTAGGGGATGGGAATTAGAATAAATAATTTTATAACTTAATTTCTTGTGTTATTTAGTGTAGGAAAAAATATTTTCTAAACTTCAAAGAAATCTCTGCTTCCTCACAAGTACTATACAGAGCAGTCTGTTTTCCAAGCAGAACTTTCTGCAGCTATTGCATCCCTTTATGCACCTAGCGTTTCAGACAGGATGAGGTTTGCACAAAGGTCACTCTGGGGCAAGTGCATTCATGAAACCAGGTAACAGTGTAGAGTCTAGGCCAGGAAAAACAAATTTAAGCAATATCCTATTTTTGGCTTTTCTTCTACTGCTGGTGAACATAGCCTTGTCAACTCTTTCGTTTTACTAATTGTGGAAGGATACATGAACCATTATTGCAGTGTTTTAGCTTGTGCTTTGCCAATAAACTTTTTTTTTTTAAAGTTGAATTCACGGCAGCAGAGAAAACTAAGCAGGTGCATAGATGGAGACACATAATTAAGTAGGTGTATGAATAGTCTGTGTTTCCACCCCTAAGCTATGCCTCCACTTTAGTTTTCAAACTACTGATATCCCAAGGAATTGACCATTAGTCAGGTGTTCCTGTCACTGTTGCAGGCAGCTGGTGTATTAACACCTAGAGGCACCCATGGATATAGCATCCCAACTCTTCTGACCCACTCTGGAGCACCACAGAAAGACAACCGTACACCACAACCCTAGGGATTCTCCTCAGACTGTGTTGGTTTTTCCTGGGATATCACAAGGGGATGTAACAATTGCATCTGATTAATCCCAGTTATTTTGGGCAGAGGACAGAAAGGGAGAGTAACTCACATCAGTGCACAGACACTCTGCATTACACAGGGTGGCAAGATGGACAGACAAAGACTCTGGGCTTGAAAATCTGCGGTAACACAAACCTCAGTTTCATAGGATCCTTACCCAAGGCAATGTGAAGCTGTTTGAGAAGATCTACATCATTCTAATGATTGTCTTTACTTATTTACATTTCCCTCTTCCTTTCAGGTCACTACTTCTAGGCAGAGTCTAGTGCACAAGATGTCTGCTGTTTCTGCTGTTGCTACAGTATGTGGATTACCAAGGGGCATGAGTTGGTTTATCTTTCTGTACTCTGAGGGGCATTTAAGGTGATGAAAAATGTGCAGTCAGTTACGATACTGTATCAGCAAAGATGAAACAAGTTAACTCAAGAACAAACAGACAGCTTCTCACATCTGACAGACAAGCCCACCTGGCTGTGATACAGACGTAAGTATTGATTGAGGACAGCGCTGACAGAATCCTTTGAAGAGCCTATGAATCATTTCACAGCTGGATGGAATATTTTCGCCCTTCCTTTTGCTGCAGCTTGCTGCTACAAGGACTCTGCAGAGTCGATAGTAGGTTACAGAGGGGAAGAAATCACCATTCCTTTCAGTGAAACCCAAGTCTGCACTGAAGAATTTCCATTCCTAATAAGCTTAATATAGCCAGGAACCTCGCCTAATAGGGATTGCTAAGAAGGGAAAGGACTAGACACAACAAATTGGCTGCTGGGGAGAGTTTTTCCCCACCACTGTAATGGTGGCTGTGTTTTTGTTTTCTTTTTCCATTATGTTTTTGGGTTGGCTGCTGGTAGGCAAACTCATTATTGTAAGTTATTTTAAAAATATAATGTAATAAAAATCAAGGCTGTGCTAGAAAACACACCTGCTAGAAAAATATAGTACCTATGTATCTTGGACTATTTTACAACTTCTAGGGAGGTTTTTTCTTTCTTTCTGTTGTTTACAACTAACCACTACATACTACAGACATTCTTATTTTTACTATACAGTTTTGTTACTCTTAATTTTCCGTATTTGACCTTCTTATATTAGGTCGACTTTTCTAGAATAGTCTTTGAGAAACTGGTGTACAAACTGCATTGAAATATGAAAGTATGTTTTTATTAAGTCATTTTTATAATTGCTTTTTTTGAAAGGGTAGCAACAGAGAATACAATCCACTTTGACTGAAATAGCAAGATACCAAAAAGAAAAAAAGATGACACTTCTTCTCAACTACAGCTGTGAACAAAACAGTCTGCCTGTGTGTTTGCTTTATGGATTATGTTTATGACTGTGAATTAGTTCGCTGTGTTACACACCTAATAAGTTGTAGTAGCACTGAATAGTTAGTTACTTTATTTATCCTAGGAAGAACCCCATGGGGAAAAAGGAAACTGTAGCTGTAGATCACCCTGGATATAAAATCACTAAGCCAAAGGCACATACTTGGCAAAAAAAGTCATTTGCAATTATCCTGCCACTGTTATTTAAAAAAGAAAAGAAATAAGAATAAATATACCTATTTGTTGCACTGCATCTCTTGAGTTTTCAGGTAAGGTGGTTTTTATGTTCTGTCCATGCCTTTTCAGGCAAGTATTTTATTTTTGAATTATGTAAGAGCATGCTGAAGTAGCTTTCATCAGTGGGGATACTGTCCTTAACTACAGCCTCTTTGCTGGTACATGGTGCTGAAAGTCACTGAGTTACACATTCCATAAGCACCAGGTCCAGGGCCTTGAGCCCTTGACGGTGGGTGGAGGAGGATTCCCCTCCTCCTCTCCCATTCACTGAGTTATGGTGAAGGGGAAAGAAGCGGCTGTCTCTTTGACAGGAGGAAACTGCTTCTGCAGTTCACAGACTTATCTCCCAGCTTTCATCAGGTGAGGTCTTTCCCATCGTACCCTCTACATCCTTCCCCCATTGTTGAGGCTTACAGGCAGGACAGTTTATGTGAAAAGCTGGGGAAAACTGTGTATTCTTTTTCCAGATCTTCTGGAAGTAGGATGATAATAAGGTACATAAATTATCTTCCATGATGCAATATTTGCTATCCTCGTTAACCTGCTTTTATACATTTTTAGTTCTAGGGAAATCCAGAGGGTTGAACAAAGGGTTAGCTTACCTGTAAAAATAACTTCTCTCCTTTCCTCCTCCACTGTAACACAGTTTGACTACTAGCCTGGTTTAGAAATGGATTTGTTATTTGTGCAGTTGGAATGAAGCCTTTGTAAATACAAGGAGAAATAGCGTTACATAGCCTCCGTCCAGAGTGCAGGCTCTGTGTGTTGTCTTGTGGGCCAACTTCTTGCGGAGAAGAGGCAGCACATAACAGAGTGATTGCTATGGAGGAGGAGGCTGCTACCTTGGCACAGAAGCTGGGCAGCAGGTGCAGGATCCTGGGACTGGTGCTTGAAAGGGGAAAGCAAAGGCTGCTCCTGGAGGCATTAATGAACTTGATGTTTGATGTTAGAGTAATGCATGTCTCATTGTGCCCTGTAACCTCTGGTCCATCATTCAGCGCAGTCACTGTGCTGAACTTCATAATTTTGAACATCCTGAGCTACTGTCAGGCTGTTGAACCGTTGGCTTAGAAACAGCCATTCACACTTGTCTGTGGTAAATGAGAGAAAATGGCTGACTCTTCTGTGGCTAACCAGCTCCTAAAGGAAACATCACAAACTCTGAAATGAGGAGTTATAAGAACTCATTAACTCTACAAGTTGAGTGTTCATCCAGGACTGAAAATCCCAGCTCAGTGCTGACAGATGCTCAGTGCTTAATGGGGACAGAAGCAACATCAAAGTCTCCTGTGTAAATGGTTCAAACATTATATATTTCTTTGTGGTGCACTTTCTTCTTGTGGTGCAGAGACAAAAACTGTGGGTGTTACGGACCCATTATGAATCAATTTGTTCAAAAGAGTCTAGATGTCTGGCTAAGCCCACAAGAACAATACCTGTCCTTATCATTCAAATATTTGCCTTTTCTCCTACTTGGATACAGCTTCCTACTTGGATACATCATCACGAAAAGAAGAGTCAGTTGCATGCAATAATGTGCAAAAGCCTATTTACAACTATCATCTCTAAAAGATCAGGCAAGAACCTATACCTCCACATGTTTTTTGGGGATTTGGGTTGTGGGTTTTTTTCAGCCTTCCTAGAGAGCCTGTTCTTGACAAAGCTGAAACTGGTACTTGATCTAGCACTAAAAAGAACTTTTTTCCAATACTAGGCAAAATGTCATTCATTTCAAAGACTTCAGATCTTCTGGGAAATTTTCCCTGTCACTTTGGGTAGCCACCCTAGAGTCTTTTGAACAAGTTGATTCATAACGGGTCCATAACACCCTTGTACTAGTTTTGTGCAGCAGGACCCCTTGTGGGCTTCTTGTAGTATTTCTGCTGGAAAAGAGGAACAATCCTTTGGTAGTGCACCAGTGCCTGCTTTTTCTCTCAGCTCCTCTGTCTCCTCTTGGTCATGCTGACCAGGTTTTTCCCACATAGAGGGAGAGGCTAATCCCTAGAGATGTATTCCGTCACAGCTGCATCTGTCCTGCTGCTGTCAGTCTGTATCTACAGATAGCCCGCTTCTACCAAGCAACTGTATCTTAACCTGTGCTTTATGGTCATGGGGTCCTGTGTCATCAGCTGTTTTTTAGCTTGAGAACACAGCTGGTAAGGATTTTCAAGGGAATTAGTCTATTTAGAAGGTTACTGTTGTTAAGCATCTGCTAAGCTGACACTTCAGACTCAAAATTGATAAAGTTCAGCAAGTTCAGCAGCAAGAGTTTAGTGCCAGAAACTGTATTATTCAATATCAACAGACACTTTGCCATTATTCCACTGTGCTGCATTAAGCTTTTCTGGAATATGTTTTTTTTTCTTTCTCCTTTATTAAGAAATTTTAGCTATAGTATGACCCAAAAGGATGTCTCATGATAAGCCAAGTAAATAAACTGTCCTTCTTTCTTGGAGATTAATTTTCAGGAAGAACAATGAAAGAGAATGTGAATAAAGCAGCTGTTTTTTCATCAGTTATTTGTGTAGCCAAAGCAATCTGAGTGCCAATGACACTGTGAGGCAGGATTTAGAGCTTTCTGTTACTGCTTTTCTCCCCTGCCCTGTGAAGTACAGAGGTTGGAAGGGGAAGTGGTTCTTAGGTGGACTTCTAGCTGCAGTGGAAAGCAGCATCCAGAGCCAGTCCATTCCAGAGAGCAACAAACAAAACAAAGCATCTGTCTTGGTGTTACAGCAGGATCCTCGGTAAGCCCTGAAGTTTGGTCTAGTGGTCAAAAGACGAAATAGCTTTCCTTAGAAAGAACCAGTAAACCATAACCAGTCCAGGGAGCTCTAATAAACACTGGGGGGCTTCAAAGGCAGGGAAGACTCCCTTGGCCTATCAGCTGCTTTTCTTTATTGTCTTATAACTCAATAGCATTTACATTTGGGATGCCTCTTTGCTTTTTAAATGTGTTTTTTGTGGGAGAAAAGTGTATATAGAAGACCATCACAAAGAGCTGTGGTTGAAAGTTCAAGGTTGGTGATTTGGAATGCAGTGAGTGATGTGGGCAAAGTTCAAAGCAGCTTCATCTTGTCAGCCAGATTGACCCCATTTGTGTGAATGACCCATTTATTAATGGCTGCCTCTAACAACAGAAGTATGTTTTGAAGCTACTGTGGGAGTCATTAAAGCAACCACCTTGATACTTTGTTTTCTATTTAACCATAAAGGTACCAACACATTTGGACAGCCAACATTGCTGGGCAAAGCCTTCCCCCCTCTCCCCCCCTTCTTTTTGTGTGCAACTGCAATAGAGGGTTTACTATTTCTCTAGTAATAGAGAAACACACCAACATTGTCTTTGCTGTGTCTTTCAGAACTGCACCATCTTCCACATTTCTAATCTTGCCAACCTACTCAAAATTGAAAGTATGAAAACAAGACAATACATGTGAAAAACTATGCTTCTTGCTGATATTAACATATACAGGAAGACTGTTTTTACTAGAGGTTGGTGGAAAGTCAGAAATAACTAGGGCTGGGAGCAAGTCAGTCATTTCAGAAGTATTCACACTTTCCTTAGACCTCCTTTTCCCTGGACAGTTCAGACAGTTGCAGTTCTGCTTTTCCATAAAAAGAAGTTAGAGGAGGATCCATGGAGTTACAGAAAAGAGGATCTGGTAGGAAATAAATTGATGTCCCTTTCCACAGGCACACATCACCTAATTGTGGCGAGCAGTATTGAATAGAAAGAAGTGCAAGCAGGCAAAGTTTAGGTTACAGTAGTTTGTTTGGCATGCATATGTTGAAATTCAAGTTTGCTGGCAAAGCAGCTCTACTCGTACTTAAAAATACCATAGTGACTCTCTTATAAAGGGAGTCAGAGAGATGCTGTATCTGCTAAACCAGGCAATAGTGATCTTTTGCTTAAAAAGAGATAACATGAAATTCCAACAGGAGTAACTTGGTAATATAACAGCAGGAGCTGACATAAAATCAGAGCAATTAGTAAGGAATATACTTACCTGTGTGGTTAGGTGATAGTTTAGAAAATTAGCATGTGAAACATGAGAAAAAACAAGTAAAGGTTAACTTCTGAGGGTTTAGCATTAAGGACATCTGATCTGTGAAGCTCTGTTTCAACAGTGAAGACTTAACTGCAATATGTATTGAGCTGTTTTCACAAAAGACTAATGAAAATACATTCTGGAGCAATGTTTACAGGGTATGTCAGTATTAGATTAGGTTTCAAGGAAAGGAAGGTAAATGTATGAGAATAGTGCATCACTGTTAATTTTTAACAGACAAAATTTTCCTTATAATCCAAACAAAATTAATTCCTTTCATCCCAGAAGGTTGCTTTTATAATACAGAGTTTTAGGACACAGTACACCTTTTGTTGATGTGCTACTAGATACTTGTTATACTTAAGAAACAGACGGTCACCTACTTTGGAAACAAAGTATGCATTTATGTAAGTTCACTTATATTTCTGTCTATACAAAAATTCCTTTTCTATAACAGAAGCACATTTCATTGGATTATTTAAATGCTGCTTTTCTTTGCAACAAATAAAACTCCTTTTTATTAACTGCCTTGCAAAATAATACTAGTTGCATAATGTCTTGGGAAGGGTAGCAGTTGTGTATTTAGCTGGTTTTCAGTAATTATTTGTGAATATGTTGACTAGTAATGAAATTAATATATCAGGGGCTTGCCTTGTTTTAAACAGCTGCTTGACCTCAGAGACCAAAAGATAGAAAACTAACCAAGGGGAAATGAACAAAGCAATGTAACCTGAGGGAACTAGAACAACTGATGCTGGTAACTAGGGGTACAGAAAAAAGGTTTCTGTTCCCCAAGATTTTGAACAGTTGGTTTGGGAATTTATTCTGGGGGAAAAAAAAATAAAAAAGAAAAAAAAAAAAAGTTTTGTAGCTATAACACCTTCAAACGCTTCAGAGTATAAAAGGCTCAGTAAACTAGCCAGGCAGGAATCTTCTTTTCTTGTGAATAGTGTGAAAGGCTGTGTGCACTGTTAATAGGAAGAGGTCAGCACTCATCAGCTTAAGGAACTGATCTGCGATACTTAGCCATAGTACTGCGTTGAACAGGTCAATGTTGGTAACAGTGTTAGCAGGAATGTTAGTGAGGGGGTAAACCTGATGAGATGCCACTCTTCAGATTTCAAGCAAAATTCACAGCAGTGTAAGAGGAAGGAGATTGCTGCATTCATGTCAGTGGGCTGCTGACATAAAAGAACTTTCCTTTACAATATAGGGGTGGGACTTGGCTCACAGATGAAGGTATCTAAATGCAGGTGCCAGCATCTGAGCTGGATATGTAAACTCTCATTACTAGCAATGGACGCATAGTCAGGAAAAGCTATTGAGCATTCAGCGATGTCTGAAGTCAGCACCCCAGGGGTGTACTTCAGATGCCTACAGGCAGAGCAGGAGTTCAGGTGCCCTGGAATATCAGATACTCTTCACTGCAGCTGGCAGGCTTGGCTCAGGAGCTAGGGGAAACCCAGATCCTTGCAGAAGGAACTGCAGGGAGGGGCTGAGAAGAACCTTCAGCATGTGTTAAATGGTACTAGATGCCTAAGGAGCCTAAAGGGCAAAGTCACCTTTGCTGGCTGTGCGCCAGTACAGGAATGTACTTGCGGCAAACAATATTTCAGGCACGATTCTCACCAGGAGCCTGGGACCTCATCAGCAGGGGAGAAGGCCAAGCAACTGACAACCAAAATGGTGCTCTTTGCACAACTTGGCAAAACAGTTGCAAATTGCTTAGGCAGATGCGTTGCTTGGAGGTCTGAAGATTTAACAGTGAAGGAAAGAAAGGAAGAGTTGCATTTCAGTTAGCTTCAGCATGACTGAGAGAGCATTGTCAGTGCAGAGTGTTATACAGTTGTTTTGTTTAAATGCCCTATTTTTAGCCTGGTGCTTTGAATTTAGTTTCAAAAATTGCAGGAGTCCTCTTCCCACGGGGATCATGCAGAGGAGAGTGAATATTTATCACTCTCAGCTGAGAAGAGGTCACTGCCACTGCAGGTGCAACTGGCTGTTCCCCGGTGGCTCTTACTTTGGTGCCACTCTCCCTGTAAGCCCATTTCAGACCAAGGACTTAACTGTTTTCAGCTTTTGCACTTCAGGCTGTGGATGGGAAACTTACTGTATTCAGGCGAAGTGTGCCCTCTTGTGATATAAATGAAACAAATATGGAGATATGTGTGGGAGGGGATGAGGAAGTAAGAATGAAGGTCTACGGGAAGAAATGTGTTTAGATTGTGCCCACACCTAGCAGCCAGCAACTGCCTTTATTTACATATTCTTCAACTTCTGCTGGCACGTTTTAACTTGGCCTGTATTGCAACTAATTTCACTGAAGGGGCAGGGGATTGGCACACTGCAGGAGGAGTTTCTGGGTGTCTTCCACAGGATAGAGAAGTCCTCAGCTGAGTACAGAGAGGGTGAGAGCTGGAACAACTTGGCTGTTATTTAATGATTCTCCCAGGGAAAGTCCCCTTGGTCTGGGGGCTGAGAGGGGAGCTGTGGAGCAAGCAGGAAAACCCTGTCACACAGGTATTTTCCTGGCAGGTAGGAAGGCTAAATGAAGGAAAGTTAATGATGTAGCATCAAAAGATGAATATTCATTCCAGCTGACAAGATTTGGTCTCCTGGGATGGCCATATGAGGCATTTTGTGAGAAAATGCAGCTTTTCTTTCTGGTGGGGCAAGAACCCATGCAGAGGACAGCCAGCAGCTCAGGGTGCTGTGAGGCATGCCAGAAGTGTTGGGCATGTGGAGTGCTCACGCATGGCCATTAGAACTGGTGCCAGACCATTGGCAGCTGCCCCCTCAGCAGCAATGGTAGTGGAGCCATTGTCCTCAGTCCTTGGGGACACCACAGGGCCTCACTGTGCCCCCAGCCTTGCCTGTCACAGCTAGCCTCAGAGAGCAGCATCAATGCAGTCCTGGCCCGAGACTACCCACAGGTGAGTGCTGGCCTGGGAGTGATGGGGCCAAGACCCAGGGGGGTCTGCAACCATTAGCTTCTGCAACCATTGTGTGAGGCTACCCCTCACCTCATGTAAAGAATAACAGTGAATAGGAGGGCATAATTTTGTTCCTGTGGAGGGTGATGGGGAGTGGTTGAGCGAACAGACTGGTTTCAGCCTGTGGAATTTGAAGCTGAAGGTGGGAGATGTATTTTATCTGAGTCCTGCAGAAGACATGGCATTTTGGCCAGCTCTGTCCTAGACAGCTGCTTGGCAGAGCAGTGTGGTGCACACACTGACACAGGTAATCACAGGGCAGCTGCCAGTGCTCTGTGGTCCCATCAGAGAAGCCCCGGTCAGGAGTCATTCACTTTCCCAAACAACTGACAAATCCAGGTCTGTCCCTGATCATTTTCAGTTTATGGTGCTTCAGGCTACTTGAAAACCTAACCAGGTGCATTTCCTGTGGAGAGATGGCAGTTCTGTAATCCAGAAGATCCTGAGCGTCAAACACCCTGCCCACCTCGTGTCACACCATATTACCATGTGTCACTTCACTTGACTATGGTGAATGGCTCTGTCCAGCATTTTCTGCTACATAATTTCTAAAAGTGTGTGTACCTGTGTGTAGGAATGGAGAGGTTTGTGCAGGGTTACAAAGCCCCTTTTGCCCTAGTATTAATGTGTATCTGTTCTAGGTCTTTTGTGTTTGAAAGCCTTTGCTTAGCACATGGTTGCATCTATATAACCAGTGCTTTAGCCCCTAGTATGTTCTACCTGCACTGTGAATTTCTTCATAGGTCATACGACTGTTTGCCCATGTAAATCTAGCCTGTTATCTTCTGCACAATAGTGAAGCAGAACAAATGTGGGGTGAATAGGCCTTCCCAATTAGATGAGGGCAAAGGGAAAGAAAAGTACTGTGAGGGAGTGTCTTAACCCCCAGGGCTGTAAGGCTGGTCACCACAGAATAGCAGCTCCACTAGAACAGAGAAGATGCAGCACATCTCAGAACAGTACTTACTGAAGAGAGGTGAGATTCATTGGTAGCCATCCAGCATTTGGACCAGTCTGGGTCAGCACTGAGCAGCCAGGCCACGAGGTTTTGGCACTGCTGTGTTGGACCCTTCTCCACGCTGTCCATGGTTAATCTGCATAAGAAAATAAATTGCCAGGGAGCCTGGTGTAAAACCTTGGCCTGGTGCATAAATGGTTGTAGTGGGTTGTTCAAGCCTAGCCTCTGGTGAGAGCTTTTGCATGCTTTTATTTCTCACTGTTAAAGGAGGAACTTTGTCAGGGGAGCCAGCATGCATGAGATCCCAGAATTGTTCACACATGAGGAGAAGCAAATCAGACTTCCCACCCCATCTCCATCTTCCTCTAGCCACTGTGGTGCCTAGGGGACTGAAAGGTTGTGCTGCAATGTTCTCATTCACCCTATGAGCATGCAGTCCTTGGTGCTTCAGGTTTCAGCGTACACCCAAACTGCAAAGGGAGAGACGGTATGATCTGTGTGAGACAGTTTGATGTGTCAGAGCTAGTATATGCCCAGTCTCCAGTTCAGAGTAGTTCCTTCATGTGTATCAGCACTGCTTATCATAAATAACACTTCTCTTTTCCCTGTCCGACTAAGCTAGGATTTAAAGCCTTATTTACATCTCCCATTACACTTCATAGTCGTCCATGAAAGAAGTCAATTTAGCTATGAAAGATCTTTCAGTGGCTCTGAAAACTCAGTGGTATCTTGTATGACACTATCTCCTTTGCTAATGGATTGAATTTTGCTAGGACTTACACTGATTTATATAAAATAAACTGCTTCCTGAGATGTTTGAAGAGCTGCACAGTTTAGTTCTAATAGCAGGCTGGGAACATTTAACTGGCTAGCAAGTCAGTATGAATGATAATAGAAAACTTCATCATGAAGACTAACTTCACAGGTTTTTCCCTCTCTGTAATATAGTGAGGCTTTCTGTAAGAGGAAGTTCATGTGCCTTGAAAGGTGGATCTTTCCCAGGAAACTGTCTGAAGCTGTGGTGTGAAGCCAATGAGAATGAAAAATCATAATAAACTTTACTGGGGTATATTTCCTAGACAGTCCCATTTCTGTGAGCTTTTCCCATGAAATAGGTACTTTGTAATTAGAATAATGCTAAAAACAAGCAGCAATTCAGGTAGAACACTACAGCCTGTTTTGCACCAACTGGAAAGTTGGCTTCTTCAGAGTAAAGGAAGTGAGATTCAGCACATGACAGTATTATCTTGCTTATATTACCTTGCTTTATGCCCCGCTGAAAAGTGCTCAGTTATTGTGGAGATGGGAGCAAAGTAAAATGCAAAAATGCAAAAATGAAAGAAATTAAAGCATCGAGAGCATGAGCAGAGTCCTCTCCCTGTAATATTAGATCCTACTGAGTCAAAATTGCACTCATTGAAAAGTTTCTCTCGGGATTGCCCAAATGGGGCATATGATTCAACATAAATTTTCTCTTATAATTCCTTTTTTCCACTAACTGCAGAAGGTGAGGTGGACTTCAAAAACCCCAAAGAGAACTCTAACTTTGTGTGGGGAAAAAAAAACAACAAGCCTGCAATCACCCACATATTTAATTTTTGGAAATAAATACTCAAATACTTGGGGAATGAACCCAATGAGCATATAAAAATGGTTTTAGATAAATTCATTCTCCCTCTCTCCCTTCCTCCCTGTCCCGTTTCCCAGCATTGGTCAAAAATTCAAAAACATTTTCCAAGTGCTGTCTCTCACCATGTTGCTTCAAATCATGTTCTTGCTACTTTTGTCAGTCCATTCACGTATCAGTTTGATATCACATTGCTTCCACAACCTCCTGTAACCAGACAAGTCATCTAGCTTATGATTTGAAATTTACTTGGTTATAAAACAAGTATATGATGTAAGTAAGCTCATGGCAACAGGCTGGCCAACTCTGCTCCTGCTTTTCTAGGTACAAACAGCTGGAAACAAAATGGCATAAAAAAAGTCATCTGAAGTTGAGAAAGTTACTTGGCTTGGAAACACACTAAGTTTTTGAAGAAACACTGAACATAGATAGAGGCAGAAAGCAGCTAGCGGTTGGAATTATCTGCTTGTTCTTGAGGTTAATTTAGTCTTTTGTGTCAAATTACATTTGTGTTTGGGTCTTCACGCAAAAGAGCCTTGTATACTGAGAGATTCACCTAATGTCATGCTTACAAGCCAGGGGTTTTACATGTAGTTTAAGACAGTGGAAAGAAACAGGCACCTCCAGAACGTGATTCATCTGAAGTGAAGTGAAAGGCATCTTGCTGTTTGCTGCACTTCCTGGAAAAGGTAAAAATAGGTTTGATGCCACCTTTAGCAGATGGAGTATGGAGTAGTCCTTGACCCTATACATTTCTTTCAGTTTATAGAGTACTACTGATTTCAGTGGGTGTCTTGCATAAGCAGTTTTTCTCAGCACGTACTAAAACAAAGTGATGTGTTAACTCTTTTATCCTCTTGCTACAGATAATGGGCTCTATTTTGCAGAAGAATTCTGCTTTCCATATTGTGCTGCACAGCCAAAGCAAGGCTGGCAGAGCTGCAAATGCTACAAATGACTAGTGGATATTGTGAATACATTATTTCCCTCCATTCTCATTTATACTATAATCAATGCATTCACTGAGCCAAAACCAGACAGTGCCAACAAAGAAAGAAATAGGGTATTCTGTTCTTCTGTGGTCATCTTTAGAATGTCTCATTTCCTAACAGTATTTTACCTGTCTGAAGGGCAAATCAGGAGAAACACAATGAGCAGGCTGACCAGCTTGCCTGACCTGAACACATAGATTTGGAATGGGAGCATAATGGAGATCCATTTGCAGCCAGGTGGGCCCACAAAACTGCTGGGCATGCTGCAAGGGATTTAATTTCTTATCGGGACAGAGAACAGAGATTAGGCTTGTCTTGGGAACCTATAATGCAAGTAGTTAGGCAGTGTGAGATCTGTGAAATAATACGACATGCACACAAAGTGTGAATAATGAAATGGAGCACACAATGGGAGAAACGCATGTTTGGAGAAGCCTGGCCAGCAGGTCACCTAGCCTCCCTTTAGTTCCAGCAAGACTGGCAGGCACTGCAGTCTCACAGTGGTACAGCTATCACCATGGTGACTAGAAGCTTTCTGCTGAGAAAGCAAATGGGAGTAGCATCCTAGGAGGAATAAACAAGCATATCTGTCACCATGGAGTGCCACTTGAGCTAGAGTCAGATAATGAAAGCCCTTTCAAAAACAAAAGCATCCAAGAATGGGCTGCAGATCATGGAGTAGACTGGGTACATCACATTCCCTATCACCCCTGGTCAGATGGAATGATAGAATGGTGTAATGGCTTACTTAAAGCCATGTCTAAGTGCCCTGGAGAAAGAGAATTTCTGGGGGTGGGAACCTCCCCTTCAGGAAACTATGTGACAAAGCCAGGAAACTGTCGTCATGAGTGTCATCATTTTCTGACCTGCAGAACATTTTTATATTGGGAGGGTGGTGGTGCATGTTTAGTTTATTCAGTGTATATGTAATAAATAGCTGAAAAGTGACCAAATGCTGAAAGCTAGGTTATAAAATGTGTAAAACTGCTGTTGCCTCAGAAGTGGGTTAACTGCTGTCTGCTGAGGAGTTAGAAACTGCATTGTCACAAAGCTCATATTTAAGTTAAAAATAGCTTTTTCTACTTTGTTACTACTTCCTATGGGATTCACTATTTTTGGGAGTGTCCTATATATGCTGTGTACTCACTTTTGCTATTTCTTGTGTCCTGGCTTGACCAGGTCATGGTTTCCTTTAGCACAGTAGATTGGCAAAAGAAATGTACAGTAGCACTGCTAAGGGGAACAGCACTAAACTTTGCCATAGCAAATGTCCAAATAGCTCCAAATCCAGAGGGATTGTTCAACTTGATTATGTTTTGAAGAAAACAAGGGAAAACTGGGAGTTCTTTGAGATCCTTCTGAATTTCTAGGAACTGAGCACAAGGTGTATTTGAGACAACACATGTCCTTTGCACACTCGGATACTGTATTGCTTATGTAGATGTACAACTCTGAGCCTACTTTTTTTAGAGAGCTGTCAGTTCATCCCTATGGATATAGGTCTAAAAGTTGTGTTCCTCTTTGGGAAACAGCTCACCTGTCATAAAGATTTCCTAAAGTCAGTTAACATTCTCAGATTAGGCTTCCTACAAGTAACCCATGTAGGCCTTTGTTCTAGTTCTAGTAATTTATTCCCAATATTATTGTATTTACTCATCCATGCAACTCTCATTTTTTAGAAGAACTGGAGGTATGAGGAAAATTAATTTTCAGTTTGAACATAATTGAATGCAGGGTAGATGATACCTATGGAAAACATGAAACATGAGCAGAGTGAGAAAGACGCAGAAACATTTACTGAATTAAAGAGCAGCACAGATATCTTCTGGGGCAAATGAGTGCATGAAGTGGAAGCCTTTGTGCTTTCCAGGGCTGACATAGCTTTTGTTTTCCTTATAAAATAGACAGTGTCACATTTTTGTCTTACATTGTCTATTGCTTCTGGCTGCGTGCTCAGTTAAAAATCTACTTCTGCATTTTTTTCAGACTATGACTTGTTTTCTTATGTGTCCATACAAGTGACACAATTTGCCATTGGTTCTAAGCCAGTTCTTCCATTGCAGATTTACTGTTTGCCCATGGCTTCTGGGATTTGCTGCACAGCTGCACTATGAGTGCTGTGTGACAGTGGGGATGGTGGAGTAAGCAAGCCAGGAAAGCTGCTTTGTCCCTCAGGTGTGGGGAGCGTCTCACCTCACCTCAGGTAGATCTGCATGGTGCTGGCACTCTTGTACTGTTTCTAAAGATAAGGAAAGTTTTATCTTCTAGAGTTTTCTAGATACTCCCTTCTGTCAATGCTGTCAGAAGCAAAATAAGTTAATAGCTCTCAGCAGCGAGAACATGCATTCCAGCTTGCCTCTCTCAAGAATTCCCACAAGACTCTGGTTTGATTACAAAGGTTGGAACTGAAACTAATCATTTCTTTAGCAGGGAACAGGGTGATTTTGCTGAGAATTTTTTCATATGCAGTTGTGCAGGGCATTTTCTATGGCACTTTACATGGGCTCCTCAGACTTTGTAAGATACTGGACAATGATGCCCCCTGTAGATGAGATGTGTCCTGATTTGTTGTCAACTGCTAAGGCAGTTGTCCTCTGATAAAGCTCTAAAAATATGTCTTAAGGAGGTCAGTTATGTAAGTGTCACAGAAAAAGCCTGCTTGGGAGTAGCCCTCCTGCAGAAGCAGTGTGTAATTGACATCTTGATTGGTGATTTAATAGATTTTGCTTGGAGCACAAAGAACTGCTCTATTGATGCAGTCATCCTGAGTGTTTTCCTATAATTAGGAATATTGTAATAATCCATCTTTGGGCTTTCTTTCTGAACTGTGTTATCTGTGTTCCCCCCACCTGCCTCCTTTTTAACGGGCAAAGTATATGTCCACGTTTTGCCTGTAGATCAAAGCCATTCTTCCTCCTTGTCAGGCCATTCACTGGATGTGCCTCAGTTTGCCTGGAGTGATGGGATTTCTGAGCAACAGATTGTTGCAGAGCCTGGAGGTGCCAGCGGCTATGAAGGATGCGATAGACATGGTAATGTTGCAGGAAGGGCAAATATACCCTCCCTCCTTTCTTTATTGAGGAAGAAATTAAGCCTGTGCTGGAAAACAGGAGGTAGACGTCTGCAGGCAGATGGAGGTGGTCTAGGAGGGTCACACACACTGTCTGGAAACGCTGCCTGCTGGCGGTCAGAAGGAGGAGTAAAATGCAGTTATCTGCTCCAGGCAGGACTGACCAAAGCGATTCTTTGCAATATGGAGCGTCTATGTAGCTGACATGACTTGGGGGTGTGTTGCTTGCTCTGCAGATCGAGTCTCCAGCTGAAACAGCCTCCGCTCCCTCTCTGGGCACATTTGCATTTGCAGAAGCAACCGGCAGTCTGTTGGATGCACAGCCTGCCCTTTCCTCTGAACACCCGGGTACAGCAGGTCCCTAGGCTTGAGGAGGGGAGAAGATGAACGACAAGGTAGAGGGGGAACAAAACCAAAAATAGGTTCTTGCTGCATAGCAGAGTTTGATTTTCCTACCACTAGGCCAAGGTGTAGGAAAAAAGACCCTGCATCCTTTGTTCAGCTTCCCTTGTTCAGCTGCCATTACCGGCTTGACCACCAGATGTCTGCACTGAACAAAAAACTGCTTGGAGAAGAGCAGTTGGCAAAAGGAGACCAAAGTGGCAGGGAGGGGAAATCCAAAGGGACCTGGAAGGGTTTATTGCCAGGCCTGGACATCTTTGAGGCAGGGATGATCCTCAATCCTCTCTTGTTGACCTCTCGTTTCACAGTCCAGGACTATATTCCTACTGCTGGGGATGCTGAACTGAGATTGATGTGTCTGGAGAGTGGGAGGAAAAACTGAGGTTCTTCCAGTTGATGTAGGATGTGGTGGTGGTACACATTTGGTAACAGTGTTAGGGAGCACTGCTATCATTATTTAACCTGGTTGCTCAAAGGTGGCTGCATGTCTTTGGTTAGATTGGCAGAGCACAGAGGAGAGAGGTGCCCTGGAGACACTCAAGTTCTGTGGTGGGATAGGAAGCTACTAAGGACCTGGACTGACACAGCCTTGCCAGGTCCACATAGCATATGTGGCCCGTGCAGTTTCAGCAGTGTGGTGCCCAGCCTGTGGTGTAGCTGATGCAGGTGTCTTTGCACTGTGCTCCTGGTCTCCTAGTTCTGGAGTTAACCTCCACCTCAGAGCTTTTGTGCATGTGTACACACACACGTGTATGTGGTTAACATATTTATCTTCTAAATAAATTGCTTGATAGATAAAAAGTAATTTAATTACAATCTTAAATACTCTTCCATCTGTAGTGTTGTAAGAAATGCTGTCAAGTCTGATGAATTCAAGAGGCAGGCAATTCTCTCACACTTTGTCACTTAGAAATTTCCAGCTAAAATGTGGTTTTTTTTCTGTTTGTGCTGTCTCTGCTTGTAGGACCTCTTGTAGGGCTATGTATCCCCATGGGTCAAACAAGACACTTGTAGCTTATATTCCGCTCACTTTTTACTGTTCTTTTTTTCTTTTAGGCTAACAGAGGGCTGTCACACCACAGAGAAAGAAAAACTGTGCATGGTCATAAGCAAGAGTCAGTTTTGCTAGGTCAAAGGAAATGAGCTGGGCAGCAGCAAAGAAAGTTGACATGGTGAGTTGCCCTGGTTTCAGCTGGGATAGAGTTAATTTTCTTCCTAGTAACTGACATAGTGCTGTCATGGGCTCAAATAGGAAACTCCAGTTGCCTAGGAATCTTGGAAGTGATCATGGACTGTCCAGACGGCAAAGATTTTGGAATCACCAGAGGAGGGGGTGACATGTGCTGAAGCCCCACTGTATAATAAACTACCAGAAAATGAGAAGCAATATGCCCTGTTCACTTACGGGTCCTGTTGTCTTGTGGGAAAAGCATCGGAGGTGGAAGGATGCTGTATGGAGTCCTATACAAGTCACATGAAACTGTTGAAGGAGAAGGTGAACCAAGTAAGTTTGCAGAGGTGAAAGCCATCCAGCTGGCTTTAGATATTGGCTGCATGAGAAAAATTGCCAGTACTTTATACTGACTCATGGATGGTGGCAAATGCCCTGTGGAGATGGTTGCAGCAATGGAAGCAGAGCAACTGGCAGCGCAGAGGTAAACCAGTCTGGGCTGCTG
>VZTL01061171.1:0-14797 GCA_013400535.1 Scopus umbretta
TTTTTTTTTTTTAAAGACTTTAACATGACAGTTGCTTTATTTTAACATCGTCTGTTGACATGAGATCATTGTGTGGAACATTACTGAGAAGTGCCTTGTGAAGGAGCAATTACCCAGACTAAATGGATTTCTAAGCAGATTCAAAGAGAAAGATAACAACAAGCAGCGAAATGTACATTAGCGAAATAAAGCTAAATCAAATAAGGATTAGAAGAAGCTGAATGATCCTCAAATAATGCAGTATTCTAACTGCTTAATTAAAAAATGGTTCTCATGCCCAAGAGATTGTGTTGCATTATAGCTCAGCCATAGGAAGCGCAAGGTTGGCTAATGGAGCCCCTCTATGCCCAGTTCCTCTAGGTGCTACTGTAACACAAATAATCAAAGGAGAGGGCTGTCATAACACCAAGAGAAATTGAGTTATGCCCCATGTGCTATCACTCTGAGGATGCATCTGGAGAAAAGCGGGGACCCTCATCTCACAGCAGCCCTTGGAAGGATGTGTCTGGGCACAGATGGGGCTTCACGCTGCCCTGACTGCAGCAAGGTTGGTTGATTGCAGCATCGGTGTGGAGCACCAGGGACCAAAGCCTGGTACTCTCCAGCAAGGAAAGTCTGTGCTGGCACATAAGACCTACTGAGTTTGATGCATAGGTTTTTCTCCTGATGAAATGAAATGCCTGACAATATCAACTTCAATGTATTGCACAAGTTTCAAAAAGCCTTGAAACTTGATTGCATGAATTGTAGTATTTAACAGGTATTTATTAAAATGTCATACAAGTGAAGAAAGGTTTGGAGAGCTTCTTTCAGGTGGTCTGGGACAGTCTTTTCAATGCACAAGTAATTCAATCCGTTGCCCTAGAAATTTGTCTTGAAAACCTTAATTTTGACTTTATCCCATTTATCAGCATACATATTAACAAATTATTAATTTCTTTAAGGAGGTAAAGAAGGTAAAGAAGTGCTTGGTACATAATAGGAGCTTCTAAATCCTTTTTGGGAATTTTCATCAGACTAGCCCAAGGTGCATAATCCATGTATAACGATCATAAATTCAACACCAAATCCTGCTTTGCTGCATCATCTGAGAAGCCCCACTGTCTGAAATGAGATGAACTTGGGCACTACACATAGCATCTTAGCTTGATGAGGGAATGATGCTTTTGCAGGTTAGTGGCTGAAATGCAGAGAGGATAAAATACTGATATTAAAGCTCATTAAAGGAGTCCTGTCCCTCTCTCCTTCCCTTGTGCCTGCCCTTCCCCAAGACAGAAAGGGAGAGATGTAGCCTCCATTTGCTCTTTCGCAAAAGGGAGGGTTGGGTGCCTGGCCTGAGAAAGATTTGCTTAGAAAATGCATCTTATAGGGTATAGCATAGTAATACTTTACAGAGCAAAAGAAGCAGAGTTTGGGACAACAGCATGCTCTTACTCAGTTTTACAATTTCTGTGATTGTGAGATTTTCGGCTGTCTAGCACATAAGGGGTTTAGTCGTGTTGGCCTTGTACCCAGAGCAGCTAAGCCTTCTGAAACAAAATGTCTGGGTGACGAGGAGGCAGTTGTGAATTTAAGCTCCAAGCCTGGATGATGAATAACGCTATAACTTCTCTGATCTTGTTTTGACTCACCAGCTACTGTAGAAGAGGAGGGCTACCGGCTCCCCAGCCAACTCTGTCATGAGCTTTTTTTAGGAGGTTTTCTTGAAAGACTGCTGGATTTCACTGATGTTACAAGAAATTGTCAGACCACATACTGTCTGTGTGACCTTGGCCCAGGTTTAGCAAAGAAGAAAACGTCAAGAGGCCCTGCATAGCCACCAACCTCACTGCGAGTTCAAAACCCAATTTGTTATTGGAATCGATGGGAATGAAAGTCATGCTATATCCTGAAGGAGAGGTGAGAAATTCCCAAACCAAAGAAGCTCAAGAGATTTATGCAGCTGACTTAAACCAGGGCTAGGCTTTTACACTTGCTGTTAATTTACACAAAACAGCTGTTCTATAGCCATAATCAGGAAGCGTTAGGACGCATTTGTAAAATTAAGCTTTGGAATACACTGCAAAATCTCAGACGTGAACACTCAAAACACTAATTATTCAATCACTATGAAATTATGTTCACTTCCAACAGAGAATATTTTGTTTGACATGCCAGCTCAAGGCTTCTGTGTACTTGGCTACGTCAATCCTTGCGAAATTACATACATTGGAGGTTTGAATAACATACAACAGATTAGCTAGGAATTGGAAAGCATTGTTTGAGAATGAATTTCTGACTACAAAAGGCTGAGCTGCGTTGGCAGGCATCCTTGAATTCGACAACTGATGCACAGAGGGCAGAAGCGAAACACTATTTTTTTTTCCTCGGGGGAAATTCTCTAAGGGAGTTCTCCAAGAAAGCGTTACAAAAAGTACAATAGCGACAAAGAAGTAACTACATCTCATTATCAGTGTGAAAACCAGAAAAGAATTAATTAGAGCCTGCTCTTGTTGTTTATGTTACAGTGGCTTATAGACACTCTTATCAATGCACATCCAGAACGTGCATGGCACTGTACAGGCGTGACATTTTGCATGGCTGCGTGGAGGAAAGGAGGAAGAGAGCTTGCTCAGGACCTCCTCAGCAGCACTCAGCATCTTGCAAGATTGGCTCAAAGTATTTACCTGAAAGTGCCATACTTAAAATAGTGTGATGCTCTTTACATATTTAAGCACTAATACCAAAATCAGGTTTTAAAATACTTTCATTTGTCTAATCAAAATCAATTTTTGCATATTGAAGTCACATTTCTACAGCTGTCACATGTGCTAAAAGGAAGTGGGTGAGAGAGGAGGAGGAAGGGATGATGGGGAAAAGGGATCGATTTTTGTTTACTATTTTCTGGGATTATTACAAACTTCTTCCTCTGCAAACTTTATTCCTTCTCTTAACTTTCCCATGTTATCAGTCTAAGCAACCATTCCCCTGAGACAGGGGAATGACTCATTTCCTTCTGTAACATATTTTAAGGGATAGCTTTGGAATCTACAGAACCTTTTATTGTCCAAAATTCCATGAAAGAGTACTGATCTCTTGAAATATATTTTCCTCCCTTATTGATCTTCTCAGGTTTTAGTGGAATCATAGCATGAATATGAGTTTAAACTCTACTTTAAATTTAGCAAATTGTTGAGTCTATAAAGATGGCGTTCTAAATTTTTAGCTACTTAAACTCCATAATTAAAACTCTTTTTTTCCATCCAGTTCCAGGGCACCTTCCTAAACTAACTCCTATTTATTGCTTGACATCTCTCCATTCAACTTCTCTGGTGAAGTGTCACCTCTTAATCAAATAGCACTTACATTCATGGGCAGTAAATCATCTTCACACCTCATTCCACCACAAAATTTATTCAACCATTATATAAGAATTCTTGAACAGGTTAATTCAATACACTGCTTCTAATAAACCATATGAAAAGGTTTCAATAAAATCAAGCAGAAACATTACCTGAAGACCAGAGGATGAAAGAAATTAATATTTTAACATTAATAATTAGGCATGGCTAGATATTTGCCATTTTGAAATATTTTACGTATGTATATACATTAGAACTGGTAATCTACGCTCTTTAGTAAGCTTTGGTACCCAAGGAAAAACAGTTGCCTGGGATAATTCATTGCCCTGTGCCTAACCCATATACAAGGTGTAAATTCAGTAATAATGCCAAGGGGTCACAATTAGAATAAAAATAAAAGATCTTGACTTGGACATCTTAACCCTACTTAAGTATTGTTGCAGTTGCTAAACCTAAGGTGATAATTCTCAAAAGTCTCATTTTATCCTGTCAATCCTTGCCCATTAAGCTCTTGTCCTTTCAACTCATTTGTGACCACAGCTCCACTTCTTCCTTTCCCCAGACCTTCTTCTCTCTGGAGCTGAGCAGCATCAGCTGAGGAGGAGATGGATGGGGGACCTTCCCTCCTTTCCTACAAATCCCGATGTCCAGAGCAATCACTGGATGGGCTGGGAGGTGTGTAGGAGATTTCAGCCTATGAATTCCTCCCTCTAGGCACCATGCATTAGCCTACAGCCTCCTCCTGAAAGAGGCGTCCACCCTCCAGCCCTTTCACTGAAGCTTTCTCTTAAATAATGAAGATTACCTGGGAAACGAGGGGTGCAAGAACAGCACAGAGCAAAAACCTATGTGGTTTCATAGCTCCAGCCATGTCAGAGGGAGGAGTTCATGGCTTGCTTTCCAAACATGGCTTTTGTCAGTCAAGGGTTTTCCACTATGAAACAGAGGAGGGCTGCTGGGACCCTCAAGTAGACCCCGGGCTCCCTGTGCCCAGGCACGCATCCACAGTGCTGAACTATACATGTCATTTTCTCAAAGCTCAGATTCTCAAGGACACCAAAATAGATTTGATGTTGGCATTTTTCATAATGCAAATCATCAACTGCAACATTTCAAGTATCCAGTCGCTGTCATTCCTTTTGGAAGTGGTGACTAATAGGCAGTAGCCATCAACATGAATTAATTTGATATTAAAGCAGCTCTCAAGTGGGGCTCCAGTAGTGTTCATTACAGATACAGCAGTATTAAGACATTAAGGCAAGTCTTCCATTGTTTTAAAGCAATGTGACATCCTATTCAGTCTGCTTGTTACATCACCGTGCGTTGTTTCAACATATAACTCTAAATGAAACTTAAAAAAAAAAAGGAGAAATGTTATTTTTAACACTAATTTCTCTGTGCTTCAGAATTTATAATGGAAACCTTTCTCACATAACAATATATTGATTCACTGCATCAAGATCACTTATGCAGGCAGACAGAAAACTTGGGACACGATCCTTTTCTCTGAATAGACAGCATTCTAACAATTAGGATTGTAGGTATTACATCTCCAAGGTTCTCTGTCTGTTCTCATATTACGCTCTGATACATTTTACACTGATACCAGGATGGGTTTTATTCCTTTTTGGGGAAGCATCTTCTGTTTAAGTCTTTTTGAAATGTAAATAGAACCACTTCAGGGAAATTTACATTCACATCGTGTATCGAAACCAAAGAATAAGGTTTTATGATACTATGATATTTTATGTCTTATAACAAACAGGGCTATATTGTCAAGAGCACAACATCTACAGTTGGGGTTAAATTCTCAAAATAACTCCGTTCTTCCTTTGGGTGCATAGATTACTCTTTCTTTTTTACTCTCCTTTTTCAGACACGTTTTAAAATCCTGGCCCTTGCTACTGGGTTTTTGGTATATATTTGGGCCACTGAATACTCAAGAGCATAGTGCCCAGTAAAAAATACTTTTGGACCTGAGTACTATGAAAAAGATAAAGTTGGGGCAACAGCAGAGTTGAATAAAGCTGTGTTTGGCTAATTATTTATAAGTAGGAAACAATACATGTTTTAAGACTGACGCTGAAGATGTAAAAATGGGATAAGAGACAAAATGAAGCCTGAGACCTACAAGGACAGGGATTTTTATGACCGAGCAAATTATAGCTGTTTAGATAGTGGAGAAACATAAGAGACAGAATGTGTTAAGATATGCAAAGATAATTTTTTTTTCCCCTAGAAAAAATGACATTTCAAAATCAGCTATGTGTCTAAATGGCATCATTTATTTCATATGAAGTCACCAAAGTTATCTAAATAATAGTAGCCAGGAAAACTTCTCTGTAATTATCATGGAAAGATATAGCTCACCTATTTGCATTAAAAGGCCAAAACTTTTTGCATATCTCACAAATTAGCCTCACAGTCAAATGCAGCTTTGAGGGGGTTCCTTTTTTCCCTTTGTATTTTATAGTAATATAAGTTACATTTCAATTGCTCAACAGATCTAGTTTCAACTACTTTTTATCTTGGCAAATGGCCAGTTGAAATCAGAGGAGCTGGAAAGAGATTGGCACCCCTTCACAGGCAGGTCCAATCTTCTAGAAAAATAAAAGTTTAGAATTCAGAATAAAATATGAAAAGTCAGTGTTTCCCATAGGATAAGTTTCAAAGATCTTTTTAAGGTAATTTAGAAATATTTCATATATATCCTCAAACTAAAAGACTAGAGATATCTATTGGGTTAATACACAAATATGGGGGTATTAAAATTAATATTAAGTCATGCTTGTCATAATGGAATTTATAAACAGGATTACGTTAAAGTTTGTATCAATTTTATAAACTTTTTTTTTTACACTAATTCTATGACATAATTATGAAAAATAAGTATATTTTTTCCTCAACAAAAAGGAAACATTGTGAGTCAGAACATCTGGCTCTGGCCCCAGATACGTCCTGTGATTAATTGTTGTGGAAAGATTCTCTGTGTATCAAAGTTCTTTTTCTCTAAAATGGGAATATTTGCCTAACTCTGAAGAGTTTAGGTTTAGGACAGCAGTTGAGATTCTTACTGTGTAGTAGCTGAGACAATACCTGTACACTTTCACCATGCATTGTTTGGGGTGGATGGTAATAAATCTAAATTAATGCATTTTTCAAATAGTGTGAAATGATTGTTGTTAAAATAGTTGTCTCATTCAGATTTACTCTTTAGACATTTTAGTATACATTAAGAGAGGGGGAAAAAATTTAAGAGAGTTTCAGTTCCCTGCAAACAGAGATGTTAATTTAATTTCCTGAACATGCCTTGCGATCACGTCTATTTTACATTCGGGTCACAGTTCAGAGCACACCTTTCTGAAAGCTTTTCTTTAATAGCTTTTCATCTGGCTCAAGCCATCATTGCCTAACAGGCACCCCTAGACCTCCACCCTCGCTCATGTACCCCAGGGTGAGCCGCCCCCTCCCTGTGGGGGGGCACAAGCATGCAGGCGGCTGCAAACTACACCCCAGCCAGAAGTGGATTTGGCTGGAGAGCGCTATTTTACTGGGTTCCCTTTCACTCAGCTCCCTGATTCAATGGGAAGCCTTTCTACCTCTTGTGCCAACACATTTTGGAAGGTGGCATGGAGCAGAAATGAGCACCTTTGCGCTCTGGAATACACAATACTGCCACAAAATGCATAGCCATAACAAATGCCATTCTTGAAACATATTCAACCGCTAGAACTTATAAAGCAAAGGAAATGTAAACACCAAAGTAAAACCTCACTTAGAGGGCTATGCAGCCTGGGGTGGGTGGCATGCAAGAAGGGATGCCCCATGGAAGAGCGAAAGGGAAATCAAAACTCCTCCTGAGATTTTCCTGGAGCAAAAAAGCAGGTGCTGCAACTGCATGATGTCCTGTCAGCTTTATGGGAGTACTGCACACAGCGGACACTTTTCACACCTCCACACTAATACTGCAGCCATGGGATTAGTATCACAGGGCATGGCATGGGAACATATACATTTTATCACATCTTAAATACTGTGGCAAAAACTGATGACTTCTGGACCAGTGTCTTTCTGCTCATGTCCAATGTTAGCTGACTGGCAGTAAAGAATATCAGATCTGATATTAGCTATTATTTGAAGACAAGAATTTTTTTTTGTGGGTATTGAATTAAGTTTCAACTGGAAATTAGAGCTTTTTGTAACTATGAGTTTGATTTAAAGTACAGGATGAGTATAAAGGTCATAAGAGAAAAATGAGGCAACTGTAGATTATGCATTATTTATAGATATGGAGAGGAATAAATATTCATAATTCAAGGAAAACAGATAACATGGGGCTAAGTTATTGAGTGTTGTCTACTAAAAAAAAAAAAAGAAAAAGTCCTTTTAAATGAAGAGAGATTATTCCTTCCCGTATGTGTAAAGACAAGTTAGAAAAGTGTGATTTGTTTGACTGTGACTCATCCCTTCAACATTTGACGGATATGAATCAGATGACCTTCCCCTGGGAGCATATGCTGAAAACAAACTGAAGTTTCTGATTGTTTAGAAGTCTTCAGAGATAGTTCTTGCAGTCAACAGGATCATCTTCATTTAGTGCTCATTTTTTGTTGCTTTTTCCTTTCCCTATCAACCACAGTCAAAAAGTGTTATTGCCCGATAATGGCTTATCTCTCCAGTCTGGAGTGAGCAAGGTACTTAACACATAATGTACTGGATCAGAGGATGGGAAACCAAGGAAGGAAGAGGACTCCTGCTGACTCTGTTGACGGTTGACTTGACACCACTGTGCCAGAAGAACATCTGGGGCACCAAGTCTGTGTAAGAACACTTGAGCAAACCTGTAAATCGCCCTGTGAGAAGGTCTGCTCTTCAATTCGTGGACAAGTCACTTACTGAGAAGGTCTCCCTGGAAACCTTTTTTCATTTTTATGAAATGTTCTCCATCCACCTAAGAGATGATGACAAAGTTGACTTGTAATCACTTCAGTTCCTCTGAGGCATATAATTGACCTTGGGATGAGGTCAAAAAGTCAGAGCAAGGAAGTTGGCGGTAATGAAAAAAATTTTCTTTTTATTCCCACAGTTGCCGTTTTGTCTTTTACACTTTCTGAAAGTCAGCCTACCCTAGTTGATAAATCTGATTGCAAGTCAGCCATGGAAAATTTGGGACTCAGCTTGGGATCTCCCACAGCCCTGAAGAATGCAGCTGTGGGCCTGAAGAAGTCCATGAGAAGAACAATTTCCATTTAATAGGTAGCCACTTCAAAGCACTTCCATATTGTTGCTCACGTCCATGTGGCTCTAGATATATGTCTTGCACAGGAGGAGCTAAATCCCAACTGTCCTAAGAACTCCAAAAGGCTTTCCAGCTCCATCCAGTTCAATGACATTTTATATCCTCTTGGTCATAAAAGACGAAGTGTTCTTCTACCTTAGTTATCTCAATTTAAAAATGAAAAAAAGAAACTGAAGAGGAACCTAAGTAGATTTTATGATTATGAACGGGTCCAAAACAGTAAAGTGCTGACATTCTTCTCAGTATGATGGGGGAAAACTGGAAAACAGTAACACTGAAACAAACCTGAGAGAAACATGGAGAGCTAATGAAATGGGAGTTTACGACAATACGTGGCTAGGAGAATGGAGAAACCGTGCTTGTACTCTCCGCTGCCAAGGCATACCACAGGGGACCATGGGCTCCATGCACCATTTGGGCACACTTCAGTTCCCATCAAGGTTTGCTCAGCCTGTGCTTGCCGATGAGGATGCTGCACAATCTGATCTTTGCTGCAGTTTGGCAAGATTACAGGTGCCAAATAACAGTTTCTAAGTGTCTGAAAGGAGCAATACAGTGCAGGGAAAAGAATTAAGAAACATACAGCCCTTGCAGTAACAAGACACAAAGAAGAGAGGACTATTTTGGCTAATTTCACAGGGAAAAAATACCTGACAGTGAGATGTCCTGGACTGTATCCTCATCTCTGAATGATACAGAAGCATCTCTCTTACTTGAGATATTTAAATTTGAATGGAACAAAATACCAGCAAAGATGCTCTGGGAAATAGCCTTCTTTGAGCACAAAGATGTACAAATGCTAGAGTTCTTCACTAAGATCAATGAAAACAAGAGAGAGACATAAGATTTAACAATGAAGGGTAAAAATGCTGGTTAATGAATTATTCTAACAAAATTACCAGGGATTTTCCACAGTTTTTCAGAAATGAGAACACAGACCATTAGTTATTCATCTTTGACAATTCATGCCAGTACAAATCCCAGAGCATCACTTTGTTAGCCCCATCTCCCCTCCTTTTTGACAGATTACAGCAGTGCCTCAGCATGTTGCTAGAAGCTGATGAGGTCT
Organism: Scopus umbretta; assembly: GCA_013400535.1. Classification (NCBI taxonomy): domain Eukaryota; kingdom Metazoa; phylum Chordata; class Aves; order Pelecaniformes; family Scopidae; genus Scopus; species Scopus umbretta. The sequence continues at coordinate 9,710 of VZTL01061171.1, forward strand.
CGCAGGAAGCTCAGAAACAGAGTACCATAAAAGATGGGGAAACATATAAATAATTTACAGCCAAAATAATATGAAGAGACTCCTTTAAATCAAGATTCAGGAAATTCAAAAGCAACAATTTAAAACATAGAGATAATATATTAAATGACTGGTTTCCTTTGCCTTCCAGATGCTTGTGTCCACTTTATGCACTGTTTGCATTTTGCTCCTTCCCACTGCATGGCTGAACCGCAGAGCAAGACTAAAACTTTTCATAATAACAAAACATCTTTTAAAAACCTCCTAGGAGGAGCCCTTGATTTTATAGACAGCAGGATCTTCCTCTTTAAAGAGAGAATGGATGTTTACATTGGAAGATTGCATTTGTCTCAATGCAAAACTAACCCAAACATTAAACATTTTTCTGCAGATACAGTGTATTTGGCTAATGTAACTGCATCTGTAACTCCACCTTCAAAATAACACACAACATTCTACAACTCTGCACAAGAGAGATTTCCTGATAACTATGTGCTACATGGGATAGGGCAATAGTATAAACAACTAGCTTTCTGAACCTGAAGAAACTATACAAGATATATTCAGATTCTTCCATCTCTGTTTGCTATTTCTAACACATTAATTATTTTGGATGGAGTAGCAGTTACAGAAGAGATGCTGCCTCTCCTTGACTGGGTATGGAATATTATCAAAGGCTCCTGTTACCCCATTTGCACTGACAGGGACTTGCCAGAAAAAGGTCTATCTAGAAGGATTGTTACAAAAAGAAATCCAGCAGTAATGAGCTTTAGCATAAAATTGACACACTGCAACAGATTACCACTAGGAGACTAATTACCGAATCTTTCCATAATCAAAACAGAACTTCTTACTTCAGATAAGCTTTGAAGTGTGCATTATTGATCTTAGTGTTATCTTAGACTGTATACTAGTAAACAAAGGATAGTCCTGGGTTTCGTATTGTCAAATTGTTACTAAACCATAGCGATTGGCAGTGTTTTGACCCAAAAGAAGGTGGCACTCTTCCAGACAATGCCCAGGCAGGTGTCAACATAGAACGAGGACTTCTACTGGTAGCTGCTAGTGCAACTACAGCTTGGGAACCCATTCTCCCCATTTTACCAACAGGTTACTGCTCAAAAACACTCAACACAAGGGGATAAACCAAAAGAAACAGTAGGCTTTTATGGCAACAGGCTCAAACTCTCTCTTGTGAAGAAAAGTATAGCTGTTAATGACCCATGAGGATAAGACAAGAGAACAAGCTCCATGTTTTGTCATTTTGCTCCTGCAATTCCTCCTCTCTTTCTCTTCTACACTTAGCCCAGCTCCTTCTTCATGTAAGCACCAAGTAAGGCTTGTATTTCTATAAGAGCTCCTGGATCTAACCAACAAATTGGGTTACAAACACTCATGCGCACCCCAAGCACCAACAGAGGCACAGTCTTCATAAGAAACCCTTCCCAGACACATCAGCACGGATTGCTGGGCTTTATCCTCTTGCAAATTCCCATATAGGTGGCTTGGGAGTACAGTGAAGCATCAGTCTCCCATTTATCGGCAAGCACTGGTAGCCTAGTCAGACCATTCAGGAGGACTGTGTTGAAGCATCTTCCAGGAAAAAAATGTGAGAATTACTGGTCCAGTTTCTCCTTGGTGACAGACGTATTATTTCTTGTCCATGCGGAATTTGCCCCACTCCCACTGTTAGTAGGGCACTGAAGTTCACTTCTAGTCCTCAAGCATCAGAGTTTAGCCCATTAGAGGGCTGTGTGTCAACCTCTTAAGTAGCTCACTCTCTGTCTGTCACCTGAAGCAGGGTGAGGGGATCAAGTTCGTTTCTGCTTTATGAATAAGAAACTGATTAACCTCTCATTTTAATGGTTGTAAAACTTGGCATCCCTACTGACGAGCCGTGCTGGACAAGCACAGCAGCTTTACTGTTTATGTGCTGAATGAGGTGCAGCACACAAGCATACTCTCTTGGTGTTAGGGTGAAATGCTACATTAGTTTCCATTAGTTCAAGAGATAAATCGCCACTGTCTACATGTGAGGACTGTCTAAACAGCTAAACCATAGTCAATTTTCTTATTTGATTTTGAATTATAGGAGAACAAGTAATTAAATATGAGCATGGCTGATGAAAACTGAAGCAAGCCCAATGAAAAAGAGAGGAAACCTGCATTGTCCCTATTCAGTCCTGTTGGAAAGTGAGAAAGCTCCTGCACCTCTGCTACCCCTTCACTTGCTAACCAAGTCAAGTGAAGTGGTCTCTGCAGGGTCTTTCGCAAGGCAGAAGGTAAGTTTGCTGTAGAGTGGAAGGTTGCGTTCACACAGCTTTTGACAGATAGCAGTTAAGAGAGCGCAGAAGGGGGACCTGTATGATTACTGGCACTCTGGAGTGTCAAACATGATGAGTGTAACTGTGAAGTTGATCAAGAATGCAATTTAAAAGTCATACCAATAGGCTGCAATTTTGGACCACGTCATGAGAAGTTAGAGAGCACAATGCTGACGCCAGAGTCAGATGGAGACGTGGTATCAAAGACAAAAATGGTACCGGGTTAAGACTATTAAATTTGTTTAGAAGGAGGTTAGAGCAAGAGATGTGAAGTGTATAAAAGTGGTTAGTGTTTAATAAAGTAAACCTGTAACCTTTGAAGGCATGAAACAATCACAAGCAGCTTCCAGAGGTCAAGAAGTTAGTTTACAGAGCTCAAGCCATGTCTACTCTGTCCAACAAAGGTAAACTCTTAACTGGAGTTAGTTAAGTTGAGTAAATATCCTGGCAAAGACAAGGCAGTCCATAGTTTCCCTGTGAATCATCAGGCTGAAGTGAGGTTTCCTGTGCTGTGAGGTTTTGACTCGACCTGGTAAATCACACAAAAATTACATCATGCTTCATTGTCAGTACATTCTCTACCTGAAGTTAAAAACCACAGCTTTTCTCAAAGCGAAGGCAATACGCTATGTGGAAGACAAGGAAGTAGCTTCTGCAGGGATCTGTAAGCGTATTAATCAGAGCTTGAACCAGATATTCTTAACCAGATTAAAATGCCCACACAAGTACATGAGTTTTGCGTAAGGCTAGCTCTGGAAAAACCTAGGCTTTATATTTGGTTTTGTTGTCAGTTCAGTGTGAGATTGTCAAGTCATTTACAGCTTGATTTTTCATTAGAGATTAAGGTGCCCTAACTTCTAGTAAAGCCATTTCTTTAGATATAAAGTAGCAAAAATGCTATCTGTTGGGAAACAGCCTGCGTTTAGTAAGTATAGAGACAGAAGATGTTCCTACTACCATCTGTAGCCATCTAGCACAGCCATGAAGACGCCAAACATACTTTTGGGAGTTTGTATCTACAAAAAGTAATATAAAGTAATGGTGAAATGCTTGGCTAGAAAGCCCTGATACTAGTATGCTGAGCCATGTAAATCAAAACTGTGGCATCACAAGAAGGTATATTATCAGCATAAATGAAACTAACAGGGCTATATAAACAAATACGTTCAGTGTAATACAATGCTAGCATCAAGTATCAGAAATCTCTAATTAGACAGCAAAAGAAGTGACAGAAGTCACTTAAAAATTGAAGAGTTTTGTCAAATAATAAATGCCCAGTTCCACCTAATTAACTTCTAATTTGCTGCATATTTTAGTAATGTTTTTCAAACCTTACTGAAACCCCGAGTGCCAGAACTTTAAAAAAAAATTGTAACTGATATTCTTTTGGAGTTTCTTGGTTCTGGCACCTCATTTGAAGCTTTAGACAAAAGTATTCTGAGATTTGCTGTAAAACTGACTCTTGTCAACACAACTAGCATATATTAACACTGGAGTCATGCTTTTCCAGCCTGAGGCTAGAAAACAACAAAAAAATAACTCAGAAAAAACCCCAAACAAACATTAATGGTTCCCCCTGACAAGGGAAAGGCAGTCTCATTCTAACTTCTGATGTCCAGATTATGGCCTAATATCTCTCATTTCTTTTTGTATAAGGCCCCTGACTTTGGAGCTTTATTCACACAGCCAGAGCTTTTATCCAAACATCTTAAATATTGCAACATCCTACCCAGACAAACGAAGCCTTGCTCCACTGATCTCTAGCCTGAATGCTCTACCAAGATAATTTTTCTGACCTGTCTGCCCATGTCGCTTTACCTTTGCATTGGTTGTGCTGGCTACTCCTCTTACCTCCAGTCATTGCATCGCATCAAACATAAACTACCCTCTATTTGCCTGTCACCTTTCATTCACTGAAGATATTCCTGCTGCCATTTACAACTAGGTATATTCTTTTTCATGATGCCTATAAAAACAGGAGGTAGGCTACTGATGTGCTTAACCCCTGCCTGTTACGCTGGCCAGTACTGTCTTGTTTCTTGGTGTACATATCATGCAGTCTCATCTTGCAAGCATTTTGGGGTAGGGGCTTTTGCTCCATCGTATATTTATGCTGGTCTTGGGTCCTGTTCCATGTTTAAAGCTCCTAGGCACTATGATCATAGAAAATATATGTAATAACAATAAATAATTTAAGGGAGTCTGCTGTTAAGTAACTGGAGACTTCCAGAATACAAACTGATGCAGTAATGTGATAATAGGTAACGCTCTATCGTTTACTGGAGACTAGTGCAGAATGCAACTCTGATACCATCACTCTAACCCAGAGTTAGAGCAGCACCATGCAGTAATGCTCGTAAATCTTTTAAAATCCTTGTAGAGGGTTCTATAAGAGCACAAAATGCTTGGTGCTTATTAAGAACAGGTAGCAGTTGGAAATTGTTAGTTTTGTGCCTTTTGTTTTATATCAAGAAAAACCCACCCATTCAGAATGCCAGACCAGGATATATCAGGCTCTCTTCTCCCTGAGAAATGCATGCACCTGAAACATAGCCAAACTCTGCACAGCTGTAGCTTCTGTCCAGCACATACTAATTTGCCAAAATGAATAAATATAATACTTTAAAAATCATAATGGTGCCTACAAATCCATAATGAGGTTTTGACACTAGTTTATTTTCTAAATGCATATTTAGTGCTTATCCTCTAATGCCTTAAAGTATGCCTGTTGTGTCTGATACTTTCT
>VZTL01061178.1:0-22043 GCA_013400535.1 Scopus umbretta
CCCCGGTGGTCTTGCAGGTCAGATTTTTTGTGTTGCACGCTGGAATATCTTCAGTGTAATTAGTAGAAAGTGCCCTTATCTACAGTAGCCTAATGACTGATATGTAGGGCAGGGACAAGTTTCTTAAAGCCATTCCAAGTAACATTCTCCTCTCTATATATTACATGCCTGTGGCGCACCTGCACAGGTGAAGTTTCAGAAGAACAGAACTTGCTGTAGTACGTGGTAGATTTCACTACAGCTTTGTTTCTCAATCTGTTTTCACTGTACGTCCTTTAAAACCAAAGCAAAACGGCTTTAAACTTGGCTAGACTGCATTTTTGATTAACTAAGAGCTAGGTCCTTTGAAGTACCATTTCACACACAGGTGTTGATGACCACAGCAAATGTGGATACACAGCAGAAGCTGGGAATCTTATTTATTAAGGTGCATGAATCCCACTAAGCAGCAGTGTGACTCTTGTTGTATGAGCAGGTGACTGTATTTACGTGTGTCTTTGTTTATAAACCATTGAGACTGAAGCCAGGAAATATTGGCAAAATTATTACATAATAGAGCATTAAAGGATCAAAGTATAACCTTCTGGCGCTAAAAGCTATTAATCTATTAAATGGGACTAGAGACTCATTATTTTTTCCCCACGTGTGTGTGTGCTAGAGAGAGCTGCAAGCCAGAGTCTTAGCTCCAAGTGCCCTTGACCTGTAGGGCTCAGCATTAGGTCTCAACGTCTAATGCACTCTCCATTTTAATGTAAGTACATCTTCATCACTCAAGATTAAGGAATATAAACTGATTCACTGCATCAGTGTATCAAATTACTACTTCAAGAAAGGAGTGTTATTTTGAATATCAGTAGCAGAATTCAGTTAATCCAGATACCAAGAAAGACAGAAAGCAGGTTTTAAAGCACGTAATGAAAATAACATGCAGATTTTCGGTGGTACAATGATCCTTCTACTTTGGCAAGTGTTTTTTTTATTGAAACTCTTAGGGAGAAGGTTTGGGTTTTTTATGTTTTTAATGGTATTGCATTTTTGTAAGCTAATATTATAAGGGAAAGGTTCAATAAGCATTCCAGATATTTGAGTTTTCTGCAAATAAAAGCAGTTGCTGATTAAATGTGTAACTGGTATTGAAGTCTAATCCCACTTAAATCAATGTAAAACCAAAAAATCAGAATTGACTTCATCTTAAATGTCGCTATTGTGTCTAGCCCTATTCTTCACTTATTGTAGTGTTGGGCTTCAATACTGGTTTTTCTTAGATTATGCATGGAAAAGATGCGATAAAGACAGTGTGTCGAGGCTGCAGTATCTAGGCACATATCTAGCACAGCATTGGGAAGGCCAGATTTTCAGGCTTGGCTAGCTCTGTGTGGGCAGACTCTTGCAGATACAGAAGTCAGCAGCCATTCTGTGCGCATATAGGAATTGTTTTTTTCTCTGTCAAAGATGTGGAGTGTGGATGTAACCTGGCATTTCTAGATGTGAGAGTTTGCCTGGGTAGTAGCCTTTGCATGCATGGGTAATGGCATTACCAAAACTACTAAGTTTTCATCAAAAGTCTACTGAACAATCTCCCTTCTGTAATGAGATTGTGGCCAAAATACTAAACGGGACAGTAGTTGTTGTTGGATAACTAGGTATTTGTTGTAAAACACCAAGAAAAGAAAGCTTGTTCACTGGCAGTGACATTCACTGTGAATTTACTGAAATGCAAAATGAACTTTAGGGGGGAAAAAAAAAAAATAGCAGCAGGCAACTTTAGAGGAGGGATGTGTGCTGAGAGTCTATTCCTGATGCTCATGTTGGAACATCTTGCCCATTAGGTGGAATGTGATATTTGAAAATCAGGGCGGAAATGACCCAAACCTCTGAGGGGCTGGAAATAGTTTAAGTCAAGATCCACCAGATTTCCCTAGAAAATCAAGACATTTTCTAGTGACAATTAAATCCCAGGCTGAGATCTATAACAGGTTGGAGGTGGCTGGTCCTCTGACATGAACTACTCATTAGCAACATCTGGGCCCTACTATGTCTGTTGGTTGAGGGGTAAGGCACGTTTTACTTCTTTTGCACCTTCTACGTATCTCTGCCATACCCATACCTGCTGAGGAATTCAAAGTAAAAGATGTTCTGCTTTCATCTCTACTTTTTTTTTTCTCTCTGCAGTCCAGTCGTAGAGAAAATCAGCCAATTCTGTTATGATCCTCTGCTGCCTGCTATGGGAGCTCATCCTTTCTGGTAGTGCCCTCTTCTTCCCTACCTAGGCCCAGCACAGTGGTGAGCTTTGGTAGTACATACTCGTAATGAACATATATTTGGACTTTTCACCCACAAAATGCTGGGTTGTTTTTCAACTGCAGGGGAAGACCTCAAAGCTGAAGTGATGTTAGTTGGAATTAAGGAAACTGTTGCAGTTATTGTCTGGGAAATTTTACCGTTATGGCTGTTAGAAATGACTGCATAAGCCCTGTAAGGAAATTTCCAAAAATGGATAGAGAAATGGATTTCTCGCAGAGAAATGATTTGGGGGCCTGACTGCCCTTTCTACCTTAGAAAATGTTCCCCTTAATTTTCAGCTACACAGCTGAATTGTTGAGAAATGTCGTGTTTAGCTATTACACAGCTTCTCTCTTGGAAGAAGCAATAGCTTTTTTTATCTGAACAGCGTCTCACCCAACCATGGATGAGTGCAGTTGTAGTTTGGATATTTCAACAGCTTGGTATTTCTGTACAAAAATAGAAAATGTCTGATACAGAAATGTTGCTTACAAACACAGCTAGTCTGATTTAAGAGTTTTCTGAACATCTATTTACTCTGCTAAGAAAACATGCCAATTAGCTGTAGTGACACAAAATATTTTAAGCTGTAATAAACAAAACAAACCATACACACTGGTGGTTTGATGTATATGTTTTCTAATTTCTTATAAATAACGAACACACTTTCTCTGTGATTAAAGAACTGGCAGAGGTCAAAATAACGAACACGCTTTCCCTGTCGTTAGAGAGCTGGCAGAGGTCAAATCTGGATTGAGCTTCCACACGAGGCCGTTTAAAGTACAGTGAGACAAATGAAAATGGTGGAACGGGATCCCAAATATCAAGGAACTGAGAATCTACATGGGATTTTGTTTCACCTCTGTCGCAGGAAGAGCGGGAGTGCACTCCTCTCACAGGAGAGAAGTACAAATAGGTAACGCTCAGGGAGACCCTCCCGTTGAGTCACGAGGTTCGGAAAGGATCCCCTTGCTTTCTAAACTCCTTCTCAGAGAGGAGTCTAGGNTGTCGTGTTCAGGTAGGGAATCTTCCTCCACTCCCTCCTTGATTTTTGTTGTTAGCCCATCCCTTCATTTTGGAAGAAAACCAAAGTGAACATTTTACAGAGATACTGTATTTCTCAGCACCAATTCACCATTTTTCTCCTCTTGCATCACATCATTTGGTTCTCACAAATGCCATCATCCTACATAATTTCTGTTGGATTTTTAATAACATCTTGTTTGTGAGTTTATGAAAGTAAGAGAACTTGGAGAAAAGACGGCACGCCATCATCTGCGCTGCATAAGGCGCAGGTTAGCATACACGTGGGTGTTGCGGCCTGAACGCTAAGAGCCTCACAGGCTCACTGGGCAGCTTTCAGGATGAGAACTTGAGGAGGGATTCAGCAGAGGTGCTGGTATGAAATATTAGTGGCCTGCGTTCCCTGAGGCTCAGGTCAGGAGTCAGCGTGTCTCAGAAGTCCTCTTCAAGTTTTATCTAGGTGCAGCATCACCTACCAGCTGTCAGAGATCCGGCAGCTGTTAGAGTTCAGTACTGCCGGAGCAGGAGCCTTTTGCTCCTGTTGTGCCTCGCGTGCCATCTGCTCATACCCTCGCCAGCTGAATAAACTAACTTTCCACCTGCTTTCTGCTATCGGTGTCATGCAAACCAACCGGATCGGATATAGAAGCTTGCTCTACCTGTAGTAGTAATTATAATTTATTTCAGCTCATTCACATGGCACATGAAGACGTTCTAATATCATAATTGTAGGGAAGACAAAGCAGCATGTATTGACTGCAATTAAAGGAATTGTTAATCAGAGCAATAAACTTCCTAAGTTCCAGAATAAAGGTAACATAGTTTAGATAACAGATTATGGATACGTAATTATCAGGTAATTCCTCCCCATCATGTATTGTTTGATTTACAGGAAATGGGTCCAAGAAAGTAAATTTGAAATAGATGATTTGTCTCGGGTTTCATTGCAAAACTGTAAATCCTGGAGAAATGAGCAGAATAACCCAGAGCGGTCTCTTAACTGCTTGTGTGACACCCTCACCCATACAGCAAGGTTGTGAGAGAGAAGCATAAAGATTAATACTAATAACGGCGGGGGGGAAGCTTTTAAAGTATACTGGGTCTCCGCTAATAATGTGAGAATTTCTGCATTTTGTGTGTATAACTTCATAAACAGAACAGTAATGTTCATTTATTACTGTGAAGTGGTTCAAAACACAGCCTATAGATACTAACATGAAAATTGCTTTGATGAATAAGACTATATTATTGCTTTCAGATACCTTTTAAAATCAGAGCCTCAAAAGTTAATCATGGTTAACAAAGAATCTAAACATTAATGCTGTCACCTGAATAATTGGCTTTTGACATACAGATATTTTAGAAGATTAATTGTGATGTTCAGCCAACATAAATATTCAATATTCTGTGCCAAAAATAGCAGGCAGTTAAAATGGAAAATAATTAAACGATCAATATGTGATCCAGAAATGTCTCATGTTTTATTTTTAATCTTGCAAATGGTTCATATGAATTCAGCTGAACAGCAGAATTGCTTCAAGAGACGTTCTGCCATGTGCCTGTACAATTCAAGGCAATGACTCGGGTTTTAGTCCGAGAGGTAGAGGGAGAAAACCACTGACAAATCAGCTGCGCTTTTTCAGCGATTGAAGAAAATACACCTGCAAAATAAATTTATGATTACAATAATATCATCGATAGTTTTGAGGTAAGCCTACATCGAACTGATTGAAATCCATTCCTAAATTCTGGAACTTGGAGAGATAGATTAAACGGATATTCACAGGCCATTCAAAGGTTTGATTTCTTGTTATGAAAAAATGGATATTTAATAAATCAGTCCAGCTTTTTAAATGACTTTTTCTTAGAGACATAATAGTTAAGCAACTCATGCATTTTTTTTCTCACTAATTTAAACTGTGTCTTCAAGTGAATGGATTACATGTATGATTGTACACACTGTCAGTGCTGGTGACCCTTTGCTCTCATTGCTCTCATTTGATCTGGTGTTTTTATTTGCCTGCAGGCATGCCTCAAGGGCTGCTTGTACAATATGTATGAATTAAACTGATCAGACCAAGTTTGTGACAAAGAAAATGGTACTGTGGAAATGTGAAATCCTGTCTGGTAGAATCATAAAATCATGCAGGTTGGAAAGGACCTTTAAGATCATCGAGTCCAACCATTAACCTAGCACTGCCAACTCCAGTGCTCAACCATGTCCCCAGGTGCCACATCTACATGTCTTTTAAATACCTCCGGGGATGGGGACTCAACCCCTTCCCTGGGCAGCCTGGTCCAATGCTCACCCTTTCGGTGAGGAGACTTTTCCTAACACCCGGTCTAAACCTCCCCTGGCGCAACTTGAGGCTGTTTCCTCTTGTCCTATCGCTTGCTACTTGGGAGAAGAGACCTATGAATTCTTTGTGAACAAGGAAAACCACTTTTGTTTTCTTTTAGGTTGTGTCTGTATTTTAACAGCATTGTGGGTTTTGTCCCGATCAGTGGATGAAGCGACTGGACTAACTTCACTTACCTGCAGCATCATATTAGTTTCTGGTAGGGTAATACCACCAAGCTAGGTGCCCTCTCCCACCTTGCTTTCTGCAGCTGCGGTGAGTCCGGTTAGATGCTTGATATTTGGTAGCATGTTGAGCCACAGTAATGTTCTGTCTCTGGTTTGCTTTAGGGTTATAACAGGTTCAAAGCTGGAAGCACGCCTAAATTTTCCTCTGTGCATGTATCTATACTATTTTTTTGCCTGTATCCTGTTCTCAGTGTTCTTCCAGTAGGCTTTGGAGTCTCTTATGTATTTCAAAGTTGGGAAAGAAACACTTCTGGACTATTTCCTCATTCTCAGCAAAAGCCTTGTAGAGTTTCAGTACTGCAAGCGTGGTGGGGATTTTTGGGGTTTTGTTTTGTTTTTTTTTTATATTAATCTCCCTTGTTTTGGCCAGTGCTATTATATCGTTGCTGCCTTTCAAAGAAATGTAGCATTGCTTTTTCATAGAAAATGTACCATTAAATTGCAGATGTCACGGATGAAAGCACTGTAACTGCAAGAAAAGAGATTTGACATGCAAATATGTTGGGATCTAATTCCATTCTTGCTGAAGTCAATGGGAGTTGTAAAATTGATTTCAAACGGGAAAGGGAGCAAAGTCATGATGCTGAAGTTAAAAATGTAAAGACCTCGCCATTTAATCAGAAATGCATACTAGTCGTCTGAAGCCAGTTAGATGTACAAAGTAGCATTGTTTAAAAGTTAGTAGTTTCAGTTATTCATTTAATGAAGTTCAGTACAGTGTTGCAGAGGAGTCACCTTCTACTGTTTTAAAGGCAGCAGAGATCTGGTCCGGACAAGCAGTGAGCGCTCTCCACTGCCCCAGTGTTCCAGGGACACGAGGTGGTTCCCATTAGGGGTGGCAGCGGGGTTCCCAGTCCTGCGCTGGGCCTCTTGGGATCTTTAATCATTTCATGGAGGAACAAAATGTAAAGATGGTTCACTGGTTTACATAGGAATCTCCAGCTGTGTTTCACAGCTGCTTCCTGATGATACTTTCAGCTTATGGCTGCATAAAGCAAAGCGGTAACATCTTTCTCTTTTTTCTTTTTTTTTTTAAAGTTGACTTTTTTCTTAATGGATTGTTTTCAAGCAGGTGCTTAGATCACTACGCAGTGCGTGTTCCTTAGGCAGGTGTGCGTAAGTCATCTTCATGTGTAAAGAGTGATTTCTGTGTATTGCAGCTTGTTTGGTACTTGATTTTTAAATGCATTCGTTTTACTTAAATATGTAAAAGCGTGAAGCTGTGCTGTTGCATTCCGGTGCGCGTCAATGCAGCCATTGTTTGGGAAAATGATCTTATCAAAGTTTGAAGAAGCAGTAGCAAGAAAAGAAGAGTTGAGCTTTTAATTGAAAGGTGGTGCTGTTTAGGAAAGCTCTGTGCAAGTTTAGCACAGTGTTTGTATTGTAGATACTACTTGGTGAGGATGCAAAATACTTTCACTTGCAGAGGGTATTTGAATCAAATGAAGTCAGTAGGATTTGGGGGTAAATCCTCATATGTCACACGAGGCCTTGCACGCTTAAAGTAATGACGCTGTCTTTTACAGCTGCTGAGCTTTTACTGAAGGCTTTTATTGCTGAAAACCTCTCGCGGACAAGCTTCCCAAACCAGTTCTAAACCTGTAGTGTATTTGCTACCAGAGACAGATAGGGTTTTTCTTTGCCAAGGCAGTTAAGCACCGCTTCTTAAAGCACTGATAAAATGTACAGACCTCCTTTGAAAGAGCTGAGATATGCACTCTGAGACCCAAGATATCCACTCTTCCTCTGCTTTCAACCTCCTTTTCTCCTTAACAGTCCTTTCATTAAATTCTCCTCAACAGCCCGATATATCCTCTGCATTCATGGCGAGATACAGCAGTCTTACAGGAGACAGGGTTTGATTGGTCTCCCTTATGTACACCGTACTAAAGCTGGGGCTGTTACCGCAGTGTGCTGGGTGCTTCTTCCGAAACACAACCCTGTTAAGGATGTCTGCTGATGTTAGGTAATATATTTCACTTCAAATTAGATACGTAAGAACTTTTGTGTGTTTAAGTTGCTCTAAATTTTGTCTTAGGTCTTTTCCATTAAGTGAGCAATATATATGTATTTTTTAAATAAATGTTTTCTTTCGGTGTGTTTTTTGTTTTTACTCCCTCAAAAAGTGACTATTTGAAAAAAACAAAACGAAACCCAAACTTCCAAAAGTAATAAGGATTTAGCTACAAGTTCAAAAATGAGGTTTTTTTGAATTACAGATACACATTTTGTCCCAGCATAACCGGATTGGTTGATTGGGAGTTGACCTCTGCAGAGAAAACCATCCAAAGGCTGTTAAACGAGTAGGTGGTGTGAATTTTTGCCTTCCACACTCAGGCGTGAGTGTGAAAATATTTCTGTTTGCCTTTGCATACCATGTCACTTCCATTTTTGTGAAAACACAAGCCTGTTCCAGTTCTTCCCAGAGGTGAATCATGGTCAAGTAGCGAACACCTTGCTGAAGAAACTTGATTTGTGGTGGCACTGTGCAAAAGCGCCTGCTGCGGTGGAGCTGGACCGCGGAGGAGGTGCTGAGTGATGATGTTTCCTTCGGTGGTTCGGAGCAGCGCATCCATTTTAAACCATAGCAAATAGGGACTGTAAGTCTGGTTGTATTGAGCATTAAGGAACAGGGTTCTTTCTGCCCCAGCTGAAAGCCTGTTAAATTCACTCCCGGTTTTGTCCGTGATGAGTGTGTGATCTTTTGGCACACAGTATAGAAGATTAATTACTATCTCTGTATATATTAACTTGTAAAATCCTGGTTAAAGAAGGGTTTTGGTGAAATACAGTTTCCTTGGCGGGGGGGAAATAAATAAGTTTTGCTTCACAAAATTAAACTCATTATTGCACATTTGGAATTATCCCCAAAGCGTGCCTGGAATTTCTGTTTCAAAACGGCTTGCTTGCTAAAACAGATAAAAATTTCAGATTCATAAAGCTGCCGCTAAATGTTTAAATGCACTTCTGAAAGAATATAGGCTAAAGAAACTTTTGATGGGATCTCAAACAAGCAGCATTTTTGAATGTCACGGATGATCAAGAACATGATAACACTTGAGTTTTTCATTTTGAGATTATGAGAATTTCTCTATTTTTTTGATACCTAAGTGAAAAGAGATTTGACTGAGCCTTGAAATGTGTCACATACAATTCAGCGATATTTTTATACTTGTCTCTTTACATTGCTTCCCTCCCTTGCTCTTTGTATGAAAGAGGGATGCAGATCTGCAACAGGTTTTCTGCACTGCAGGTGAACCCACCTCCATTTGCTCTCTCTAGCCCCAGGAAGCGTCCGTGATTTCAGAGGTGGCTGTTTGGCTGCTCTTAAGGGAGCATTTACGATACAAATAATTAAATCTTTTCCTCATGAAAGCTAATTCTAGTCTTCCAGCATGTGATTGTTGCTGCCAGTAATAAACACTTTTTAGGAGAATGATGGAGAATATAGTCATTTACAGCAAAACAACAGATTTTTTTATTTTTTTTTTTTAATAATACAAGCAGCAGCTTGGGGTTAGTAGTTATCACCCTCTGTCAGAAACAGCCCCTGCACAGAGCCCCAGACAAGGGCAGTGCCCCATGTGAAGGAAAACGTGTGAGCGCCACCTCAGCACCTCCCATGCAATGTAGTAATACACTGAATCACCTGAGAGAAAACAGCTCCGCACCATCTTTCCTCAGCACCAGGACTGGGGCTTTTATTCCTCTTCTGCAGTGCCTTGGGCAGAGGAGGGCTTCCTGCCACAGCTCAGGACACCTTTGGGCTTCAAGGAACCATTTTAGCACATGTGGTTGACTTGAGACAGGGTATTTTTTTTGTTTCACCCTCTTCTGCCCTGCCTTTTATAGCAGGAAAGGTGACAGAACTGCTGTGAAGGCTTGCTGTTATCCCAGGCTGTAGAATCCCGAGGAATCTGTCTGGTAAGCTTTTGACTATCTTGCTTGTCCGGGAAGAGGATGATGCAATATTTTTCTCTGAAGTGAAAAGGAGCTTATCCTGAGCAGGACAGCTTTTTGCCTTGTACGTATCCAACTCGAAGTGACACTTTCAAATCTTTCTCTATGAAAGCAAAATGTAGTTGACTGGAAGATTTTATTTTAAGCTGTCAGAGGGTGCATGGCTTGAATTCTCACACCCTGCTTGTTCTCATAGCTTCTGCAGAATCCTCCACAGTACTATACTGTCTACCAAGCCACCTCTGTTACACAAGTAAACTGTGATTCCCGGATATCCCTTGGGTAGAGTGCCATCAGGGTCATCACCTCGTAGTGTTTCTAGAAGAATGTTGGCTAAAATGAACTGTGGCAAAACGCCTGGCATTGCTTTCCTTTTGATTATCTTGATATTTAGAATGTTTTGTGCAGCTCCAAGATTTCAAGTGTGCTCTTCCCTTTCCTGTAATTGAAGCCAATAAGGAGAAATATTGTTGTTGTGGTTTTTTTGGTGGTTGTTTTTTTGTTTGTTTGTTTGTTTTTCCTCCCTTCTTTTCTTTTTTCTTCCTTTTGGTGTTTTTTTGTTTGTTTGTTTTTGGGGTTTTTTTTGCTTGTGTGTTTGTGGGTTTTGGTTTTTGGTTTTTTGGGTTTTTTTTCCCTCCCAGCATAACCTTTCAGTGAATGTGGCTGCTGCCATCAGAGCTGTGTGCCTATAACAGATAATTATAGACATTAACAGCATGCGTATTCTCATTTGCGTGAGCAGGTTTGTCAAACATAGTTGAATTGTGAGGGGATACTGAAATGCAAAGGGAATGCAGAAATGCTTATAATTAAGGATGTTTACAGAAATCCAATTTACTAATGAGCTGAAAAGCCCACACCATTTTTTTTATTTAAAGCACAGAAAATAATTCATACTAGGCGGGGCAGATCTGAAAGACATTGCTGACTGCTCACCACTGCGGGGCCCTACGTTTAGCAGTGTATCACAAATGTTGCTCTCATAAGACACCAGCCTAATTACTTTCCAAAAGGCAGTCAAGGATGTTTGAAGCATCTTCTCGTTTGACATCCATGATGAGTTTTGAAAGACAGAATTGCAGATAATGTCAAGAAAAAAAGCATATATTTTAATGTTTGTATTTTGCCTTATGGGGCGCATTCTTCCCCAGCATCTCGTCACTGTCATTTAATGATCGCAAAGAGTCTGATGTCTTGCTTGACGTTGTAACCATGGCTGTGGAGCAGTGCAGCTGGCTTCAGGGAGGAGCTGAAGTGTGGGAGTTGGTCTTCCTTCAGCGCTGACCCCCATTAGAACTGACAACACAACAGCTCGTAGCGTTGTTTTTTCCTACTCTCACCTTGTTGGCCACAATGCTTTTTAGTGTCCTTGAGGGTTTCTTTTTTCTCTTGTCCTGCTGTCTTTTTTTAGGCACTGTTATAAAAGAATTATTATTATAGTAAAAAAATATCCTTTTTAACACAGAAACCTAATATGAGCTGTGTTTCCATATATCAAGAAGTCGCTAATTGACTAGCAGAATAAGGTACTGCAGGAAGAACATACAAGTAGGAGTTTTGACAGTAATGTAAATTGTGAGTAAATTACTGTATGTTCATCATGACTGTGCTAATAAAGTTGAATTCAAGTACCCTTAATAATGCTTAAGTAAAACTAACTTCATCTTATACTTTCTGCATATGTCTAACCATTTCTTCACACAGCTTGGATGTGGTCCATGTGATTTTGAAGTATTCTGCTTTGGTTTTAATTGGGTCTGTGTTTTTGTTTGCTTGTCTGTTTGTTTTGACACGCTGCCTCAGTGTTCTGTGATTAATTTGGCAGTGAGTTGAGCTCTGTTTTCTGAATTTGTGGCCGGCAGAAGTGATGGCTGTACAAATGTAAAGTTTGTGATGACACTCTCCTTGGGGACAGGAGTAGCGCGCACACACAAGGCGAGCCTAATCTTGTTAATTGGAGCTGGGAGGAAGGGAAACATACACTGATGGCACCACTTCCATTCCTAATGCTTGTCCTATCCTGTGGCTTTTTTTTACAGGTGAACCTTTAAGTGCTGGAGAGAGAGCGGGCAGGCTGGGGGGGCAACTAGAGAAAAACCTCATCTTTCCAGGTTGCAAACACTGCTAATAAACATCTCCCATCTTTCCTCCTGCCCCACAGCGCTGTATCTGAACTCAGTTAAGCCTCCAAAATTCACATTTCGTCATATGCATCGAGTTGGTAGATACACATGAGGCAACGACACGGTGCTGTAGGGCAGCTGCTACATGGTGGTGATGGTGCTTCGGCCTGGTCGCAGCAGTAGTCCGTTTCATCCGCAGTTGGATCTTGAGGGTGTCATTGCTCTGGCCCCAGGGCGACCCAATAACATGAACGGGAGCTGGTTTTAGTGTTTACCTTTACCTGCAGATCTCAGGTGTGGTGTAGCAGAGGCCACACACGGCTATTACTGTGGGATCAGAGCCTGAACGATCTTACGGGATCGTCTCAGTGCCAGTTCTAGGCAGTGCGCTGTCAAAAGCACAAGTTACACCAGTGAGGGAAAACCATAGTTTCTGCTAACTTCTAGTCTTGGTTCTTGGGATTTCAGGAAGTGTAGCTTCTTTTTTTAGGCAGTAATGGAGATGTTCAAGAAGCTGTGGTCTCTTTGTAAGCTAAATGTGTGTATACTTTGTGCACTTGACCTTTTAACAGTGGTAAATAGAGTAATGCTTTTTTTAAAAAATACATTTGTCTCAGCAGTCCTTGACCTGGGCTCAGTAAAGGAAAATGTATTAGCAGACCTATATCCCCACAGGATCAGAAGAGAGACATTGTAAGTGCAGGAGAAAATAAAGAAAAATGTACTAGTACTTGTGCTAAAGAATAGCATAGCAGAAGCTACCTTCAGGCTGTAAAAGTTATGCTTCTTATCAAAGACTTTATGCCTGGTGGATAGAGGGTACTGTCTGCCTCCCCTTGGCTGCGAGTGGACAGTGGTGTCAGACAGCACCGTCTGGGCTGCGTGCTGATGTAAGTCTCATCACCATAGTATTCTTCATTTTCAGTTGTTGTTATTATTTATAGCGCAGACCCAGACAGATAATTCATCATCATTTAGTAGGGTTTGAATCAGGATGTGCGTTGGCAGGCTGTGAACGTGCACGTAGGGGCAAGGTGTTCTGCCGAGTCTCGGGCCGCTTGTCTGCTGAGGAGCGCTGCCTCTCTCTCCTTTGCCCAGCTGCTTAATGTTCTGCCAGCCCAGGGTTTCTGTTTCTGTGGTCTTTTTACTTTGGTTTAAAGAAACGGAAATGTTGCTGGATGTAGCTTAAATACTTTGTTAAAAGTGCGTGGTATTTTAGGAGTCCTTCTGCACTGGGAGGAAGTGAAGCAAATTACCTGAGTGTTTCAGATATTAACAGGTCAAATTAAAAATGCCTGCCTCGTTTCTTTTGTTATGTACCCTTGTAAGGTCGCGTTTTGCCTTTGCAGATAGGGATACTTCTTTCCCTTTTCTTCATGAGAACCCTCTGGTAGTAACACAGCCAGCCTTAACAAGGGCCCATAGAAATGTGCCTTTTCTTCACCGTGTTTCCCTCCAGGAATCTTGGATCGATTATTCTGTAGACAAGAGAGAGAACTGAAGAGTTGCCTTGCAAGAGTATAGTACAACATAAGGAGACTTAAGGGAGATCCTGAATGCAGTTTTTATGAACATTGAAGGGGGGGTGTGTGGCTTTGGGTCTCCATATACATGAAGTCAATAAATGCAGTTCATAAATTCGCACTCCATGCGAAAACATAAAATCAGCTGCGAATTTGAAATCCAGTGATTATTTCATTTTTAACATTTATGTTGCTTGAAATTGGTTGAGTAGTTTAACAGTAAGAAGGTTCTTCTAGAGTAGAATTAGTTAAAGACTGACAATGTTTGATAAACTCTTGCTGTGTTTAGGCCTGCAGTTGTTGCTGGAAAGACTAGCATAGGGCTTTGGACAGAGATAAATCTTTTCTGTGCAGGACCATTGCGTTCATGTGAGCGCATAGCTTTTTAATAAACAGATCTGGGAAATAAACAGGAATACTTGTGAACCCATGATGACAGGAAAAGAAAACGCCACAATATGTTTCGGAGGAATTCTGCTATGCAGGCTTGTGCCAGGACCTACAATAGCTGGCAATTTTTAATATTTCTTTAAGCTACCTGTGCGTTTGAGTAATTCTTTCTTAGAATTGGATTGCTGTTTGGAGAATTCTGTTTTAAAGTATGTAACCAATAAAAATGGCATTGAAGTATGTTACTAGAAAGTTACTTTAACAGCAATTGTGAAAGGTTGGTACTTCTATGGAGTTTTCTTTCCTTCTGCAAAATAGGTACTGGCTGGTTAAAATGAAGTAGTTGCAAAAAGTATATTGGAAACTTTGGGTTTCTTGACAGCTATTGACTTGCTGCAGTCATCCTTTTTGCTTGGTTCTCTGTGAAATACATGCATTTATTAGCATGTTTCCATTTGGAAAGCCGAAATCTCTGTAACACGTGCAGTTTTCACCTTGGAGGTTACATGTGGTAAGCTTAGGAGACGCAGACTGGGGTGCGATAGTCCTTTCTAGTCATGTGCTTTGTTTCACAACAAAGTGTTTATCTATCCAAAAAAAACGAAGCCCAAGTGGGAAAAGAACCGTAGCTACATTGCAAGAAATAGTGGCAAATACAAGGGGACGGGAAGGTTGTCACACCCACTTTATTATTGAGGGAGCAGTTCAGCATGTGTTCTCTATCCCTGTCAGTGTAAGAACAATTTGTTTCATTTCCTTCATCTTAAATATTGTGAAGAAATGAAAGCTTTTAGGAAAATTCAGAGTAGACATCTGAAGGACAATTCCGCTTTGACTGTTACCCTATTTGAACCACTCACTCATAAAGGTTCTGATTTTTTTTTTTTTTTTTTATTTGGTTAGACAGAGCACTTACCTATTTTCCAATGTTTTTCACATATAGCGGAACAGAAAAGATCGTTATTGAGTGAAAGCTATGACAACCAAATACCTGCTATCATGAAACCTGCCTCTAGCCAAAATGAAGGAGGAGGTTTCAAATATTTGCTTTAAACCCATATTCCCTTTTCCATTCCCTTTTTCTTTCCTGAGCAGAAGATTTTGCTATATAGTCACAAGGACATCATCAAATTGAAACGTTGGAGGTGGCTTCGCTGACAAGGGAATAGGAGTTGTGCCTTTGAATCCCTTCAGGGAAAACAGGAAACTGAACCCAAGTCTTCCACTTTCTGGGCGAGCGCTCTGATAGTCTTCTTTTACCCTACAACAAGGCTCGGGAGCAGCAATGTTTTAAGAGAAAATATCAAATATTAGTGCATTTTTTGTAAAGCCTGATTGTAGTGCTACATGGTAAACTTTCTGAAGACAGGATTGATCATTTCAAGGGGACACGCACGGATCTCAATTTTTGCTCCTCCAGGGCTTATATGTGAGTGCTGAGCTGTTTAGCTTAGTCACCACTGACACGTTCCAAGGCATGGGAAGTGGTATAGCTGCAGGCAATGAAAGGAATTTGAAATAACATAATGTCCTTATGAAACACAGGCGTGTGTGGCTGTGCCTAGCGCTTACCAGGAGTTTTCAGGAACTCAGGTTTGGGTTTACCTTCCTACTGCTGCATACTTCTCTGAACCTGACCTTTAACGAGGTGTTTTACAAGTGTCCTTACTTGCCGTAGCATTTTTCTTCCTCAGTCCTGGTGAGTTGCAGTGTTTTGAAACTGGGGTCCTCTGTGGACCTTCCAGACAGTCCTTCAGGTGATTTTACATATACTTTGGCGGGGCAGATAGCGCTAGCACTTCCCCAGATAGAAATGAAACTTTATAATTATTACAGTGGGCAAGCAATCAGGGATGAAATAAGAGAGCTGCCTGAAGCCTTATCTCTATCAGGGCTAGCAACAGAACCCAGATATCTTGCTTTTTCTTCTGTTGCAGAGGTCATCTTTAAACGTTGTGGTCTTCTAGTGTACCTGCACAGAATTTACTTCAATGAACTTGTAATTCTTCCTTTTGATATAGAAGAAAACATATGTAAGAATGAGTACTTCAAATATTATATGCCTCTCCTAAATTTTATCACTGGAGTCGGAGAGCATTTACTGATCCCATTGAAAATAGAAATACTGTAATTTAGGGACTCTCTGTTAAAAATGAAATGAGCCATAAAGCACAGACTCTGAAGTAACAGCAATACCTGCTGCTTTCAGTCCGTGGAAGTGCTGTAGTAGGTCCCTTCAACACAGCAGTGACTGCAGGAGAGCGCTGGCAGGTGTGGGCGCTTAATTCTCGGAATAGGCTTTCCTAGAAAACCAGCGAAGGAGGAGAAGGACTGCTTGTACAATTTGTTCATTTCAAGGCCATTTTTATTTGTCTTGGTGTAGTGTTAGGCTTTGTTTAACAACTTTGGTAAAGACTGGGTCATGTTAGCTTTATGTTGGTAATCTGCTCTATGGAAATACTTTCCAGAGAGGGCTTCCTGGCCTCAGTCCTGATCGTAGCATCAACACTCTGCATTCCGGCTGTATCCTGCCTGTGCTCCTGCAAGATGATCTTTTGACAATATTATTCCAGCTTCTGATCTGCAGGGCTTGATTTGGTTTGCTTTAAAAGGGAGAGAAGCTTTTAAGAGATAGTACTGATCATTGATTTCTGTATGTTTTTGCTTCAGCTGTGTACATCCATTTGAAGCTCTTTAAGCTGAATGTGAACAGTTAACACTTACAGTATAGGTAGCTCTGAGTGCACTTCGGATCTGCTGGTTGAGGCAAACTCTTACACAACAGATGACAACCATGGAATTTTAGCCAGCTGTTTCCCAGCGTGAAATTTTCTTGTGGATCTGTTTTAGTAGCACACAGCATCTGTTGCATTTTAAAGGTGAACCTTCAGTTCTGTTTGCTTTGTTGGCTTGTCATAGGAAACATTCTTCTGTGTGCCCTAATGAATGTAGTTAATATTTTATAGCTTTATTTACCTTCAGTATCAAGCTTCAGGACTACAATTTGCAAACATCATAAACCGGGGGAGAAAGCATGCATTTTATATGGCTAATTCCAGTCATTTTGCAGTTCCTGTCTCATGGCAAATCCACCTTTCACCCCCCCACCCCCCCCTCCAGTAACAACCTTTAAACTTTTAATTGGCAAGCATAGCAAAGCAGCTGTATTTTGCATGTCTCGCTGTATGTGCACAGAACCATATATGCACGGGTGACAAGCCCGGAAAGTGACACGCTCCTTACTATAAGTAGAAAACAAATGCAAATCCATGTCATCATGACTCGCCATGAAAACATACTCCAAGACTGTGTGTTTTCTGAAATCAGAAAATAAGCTGTACCAATATCACAGCTCAGAATAAACGAACAGTGAACTAGTTTGACAGAGTGTTTTTCTACGACTGGAAGAAGGCTTCATGATCCTGAGTGCTATGGAGGAGGGCATTGCCCGTGGTATTGTACCCGCTGAGTACAGAGATAATAACCTAGTAAGTGATGTCTAAAAACTGGGGAGAGGGAAGCTGTGGGCAAGGGGGTGTCCAGAGTTACATTATTTAGCTTCCTTTGTTGAGATCCCTGCTTACATTCAGTGATAGCCATTCAAGGTTTTCGCTATATGTTTATGTCTATGTTTTTGTTAAGGATAAGCCACAAAATATTTTACCAAAATATGTACAAGGATGGCTTTCTGCACTGGCAGGTTTCCGTATAAATTATATCGGTGATTTGAAAGCAGAGCTGAAACCAGGTGTTAAATTGACCCTGCCTGAAAAAGTGCCTCCTACGTTATTCTGTTAAAGTGACAAACCCGAGCTGATGTTATAGATCACGGCATCAATCACATGAGCAGCTGGCATTAAGAGTGCCCTTCCTGGGTTCAGTATTTAAAATTTCAGCAGGTCATTGTTGAAATTTGGCAAGGTGAAGCTAAGTCACCAAATGGATGAGAACTTTAAAAAAAGGATATATATAATTACAACCATGCTCTGAAAAATAAATGACTGCAGACAGTGACTTTAGAATTAGGTAATTGTTTTTTTAAAGTTAAGCATCTCAATATGTTTGTGGTCATTATATTACTTAGCGAGACAGTTCTGCCTAAAATAACCTTCTCTATCTTAATTCTGTAAATACATTTTTTGAAAATTAGACTAAGTATATTGAGTATTTGAAGAAAAAGTTTTCACATTTATGATCTTGTAAGTTTGCTGAATGTTTGTGTCTCATGGCTTCTTTGCACAGTTAGCACCGTTTGCTCTCCCTCTGAGGTGCTTTCATTACTACGCTTGCAAAAGAAAGTTACCTAGGAAAACCCAGTCTACAGGACCTGATTAATGCAAAAGCAGGTTTAATTCATTGAATTTCTTTCTCTAGTGTTTTTGAAAATCAGGAGATGCCAGATTCAGAACGTGCTCTCAAGGTAGTATTAGATACACCCAGTTCATGAAAAAAATCCAGGCATGCTGATACATTTATGTGGTTCCCTGACAAATTCAGAGTATGTAAAATCAAGATTTTATTATTTTAAATTTATTACCTTCAGAGTTATAAAAGAAATTGTCAAATTTGGACTGAATGTAATAACTGCAGTATTTAGGTGTCTCTGCACTGAAGACTGGAGTATGGATAAGAAGTACCCAAGCTAAAGAAAAGTGTAAAACACAGCCTGTGTTTGATCTGCTACAGGCAGGTTACATTAGGCTCCTCGGGCATTGCCTTTGCTGCCATCCTGTCAACGCCTCAGGAAACGGCAGTGAAAACCTGTACTTCATTGCCTTTCATATTTGGTAGATTGAACGTATTTCTCACATCCAGTTGCCTGTGATTACCATTTATGGTTACTGGTGAAATTCCGAACGCTGCTGTTTCCTTATTAGTCCTTTGTAGTCAGTATACATTATTGCTCTCCACTTGCGCATCCCCCAGACTCTGTCACACGTGGGAAGTGCAGAGCCTGGAGGAGGGATGCTGGGAGCAGAATGGGTTCTGGGTGTCAGCAGGGCTGACATGGGGAGATTCCAGTATTTGGGTTACACAAGACAGTTTATCAACAAGCCAGCTAGCTCGTGATTATTTTCGGCTAGTATTTTCATGAGATACTGCTTTTGTGCCCTCTGTTTCATAGCATGAGTTTGTAAGCTTTCATAGTATGAGTTTGTAAGCTTGAGATTTGAAATAAACGGCAATGTTTAAAAAATGTTATTCAAAGAAAATGTCATCCCTTAAGGCTCTGAAAAGCTACAGAAGGAATAGATCCCATGGTCCATAGTAGCAAGACTAGAACATAACTATTTATATTTTGTTCGGATGGAAGGAAATTGGAGTCATATGTAAGTGATTAGAATGGCATGAATAAGCTTGTGTGTTGCATACAGTGATAAATAAGGAAAATCTCCAAATGCAAACTGCTGTGAAAACTTGCATAGACACCTGCTATTCCAGATGTCTAAAATGGCTTAACTATTGAATGTCTTTTTATAACCTATTTATAACCTAATGCTATTGCTTGCAGAGCTGTCATTTAGGATCAAGAGCACTAAATCAAAAGCCAGGATACTCTAAGAACAGGTGATTGGCTTTTTCAGATGAGCATGACTTGGGGAACGGTACACTAATTAGACAATCCAGTGTGTTTCTCCAAGGAAACCTTCAGAAACTTCTGAAACCCTCCACAAAACAGGCACTTTTTCAACATCCCTTTGTATAACTGGTTTAGAAAAACTGGTTGAAGTTGTAGACCATAAAAATTAGACTGAGCTTTTGAAAAGACAGCCAGCAATTGCATTTTGGTTTTGTTCCTTTCCATAAGATCTTTGTGTATGAGCAATTTGGATGGGGAGGGGGCAGAGAGAATTTCATTTAACAGCTGGGAAGAGGCGGAGAAGAAGAATGGGAGGGAGGAAAGATCTCTGGTTTCCGTTATTGGGAAGAAATGCCAGCCATATTTCAGGTAAGATTCATCAAAGCTGCTATGAAGACAGTTACTGTTTTGAAGAGAATAACTCATTCCTGATTTATCTTTGGTGTTGTCTTGCACAAACTGCATGTGGTTTAGATCCTCTCAGAGCAGCAGGATGGACTGGATGTCCTCCCTCTTCTCTTTTGTAGTATGATAGACTGTTGCTGGCATGAGGAGTGATAGAACTGCACGTAAAGAAGTAACTGCCTTGATGATGAAAATTTGTCACAGTGGACCATAGACTGATTTGAATCTTAGAATACACAATGAAATAGAGAGGGGGTAGTTATTCAGAAATCCAGACAGCGCAGCCCTTGCCTCCCCAATACGATCATCATTTGTTTGCTTCTGCTGTTAAGGGGGTCATAATTCAGAGCTAGTGGATCCTTGATCTTTAAGTCTGCGTATCCTCATGCACTGCCATACACTACAGCAAATCTGAATGTAATCTAGCTACGCGAGGTTTGCACTGTGCTTGAACTAGTCAGGAGAAAATATGTATGGATTTCACTTAGATTTCTTTTAGCTCAGGTGTTCTGAGGCTGGTATAGACACGGGCTGGAGGAAAATTTTTATAGGAAGAAAAACCGCAGGAGGTAGAAAAGGCATTATTCACCCTGGCAAGAGAAAGGAGAGGTCACTTCTGGATTCTTTGTAGAGAGAGTTGCTTGAATCTGCTTCCAAGGCTTTGGCTACTTGAAGTCATGCCCACAGGGAAGGGTCAGGCCACACAGGCCAGGAGAAGACTGAGTGTTAAATGCAGCTCAACAGTTACGGACACCTCTGCGTTTGATCACCTGGAACTTGCAAGTTTGTAAAAGCACCTCTGTGAGGGTGGGACAGGTACTTGCCCTGATGTGGAGGACCCTGCTGCAAGTAGGAGAAATCTAGAGCTGTTTGCAGAACTGGAGGTGCAAATGTACTTAAATGCAATTGTTAGTATGTTTTAAAAGGAAACTGGGTACCGGGACATCCTGTATACTCCTAGTAGCTTCTGTAGTCTAGTACACAGATGGATTAAAAGATCATTTAGTATGTAGCTGTAAGACTTCTTTTTTTCTTTTAAATGCACTTACTTACAACTCTGCTGTAGAATCAATATACTGTGTTCCTTCTCTGCTTACCGTCCCGATATCCAGGTCTGCCTTGCAGACAAAAATGTTTGCAAGCAGCCCTTGAAGGAAAGCAGTTTTACATCAAATGCTTTACTAAAATATCCTGCATACCCAAACACATTATTATGCTAGGGGAAACGATGGGAAAGCTAGGCCTGGGAAACCAATAATACCGTCATTAGTTGAAAAAGAACATATACCTTATTTTTTCTTGTTAAACTGTCAGTGTTTCAGAGTTTCTCACATACATGCTTCTAGAAGATGGGTGTATGATAAAAAGTTTTGTGGAATACCACAAAGGACGTGTTACAATAGTACTAATAATTAAGTTCTAAAAGTGTGTTTTATTTCATTTTAGATGTGAGAAACTAAGGAGAGGAAGCTCTAGAAGGTTTATATCAGGAAACACCTTCAGTGAAGGAGAACTTGCATTTGGCACAGTATGTTGTCCTTTTTTGTTTTCCTCATAGAGTAGAGAAGAAATATTTTGACTTATTCAAAATGAATAAAAGTAAACTTCAAATTAATGAAGGTGGGTTTTTTTTTATTTAGATCCTAATCAGCAAACCTTGTACATATAATTCACCATGTTACACTTGTTCATGGTTAACAATTGCAGTAATTATATTTTAGTTTAAAATTATAAAAAGAACTTGAGGTTTGACATTTAGGGTACGCATATTTGGAGGCTGAGGTTATCACTACTTTCTGGGTGAATGCACATGTGAGCATTGGGAATTCACCGTGAAGTTTTATTTCTCATTTCTGTCTTTTGGTATTTCATTAATGATTGGGAAAATACATAAACACTCCACCTGCATTTCAAGTCAGGTATTTTCCAATAAAGATGTCAAATAAATGGCTTTGAAACAATCGTTATAAAGACAATGAATGGGAGAAACAGTTGGAAATCAGGAAAAATATACTGAAGTAATTTCAAGGAAAAAAAAAAAAACAAAAAAAAAAGCAGAGAGCATTGTTAATATGCATAGTGATTATTATGAAAATAATGAATTGTTCTTCTGTCTTTAGTGTTCATTAAAAAGATCTTGAGTATAGAGCCTTTGTCATACTTTTCTT
>VZTL01061195.1:12612-38291 GCA_013400535.1 Scopus umbretta
AGTTCTCTAGACTCAGCAGCACTTGCGGGGCAGAGATAGGCTGCCTGTAGCACTGTGTTCCTGTGGTGGAGAGACTGGTACCAAGGGCAGGCACCTGGGGAAGCATCAGGCTGTGTCGAAGGAGGGGAGAGGGAAACAGCTGGGTGGGAAGGAAGTTGGGGGTAGGAAACGCTGCTTCAGTAGGTCAAGAAGGCTAAATAAAACAGCTTTTCTGTGGGCATCTGCAAGGAGGTCAGGATGCTTGCCAGGCCTTTGGATGTAGGAAAGCCAAAAGCTTTCATTTCTAACCAGAAAGGCTCTGGCCTCTGAATTTTGTTAAGCCTTTTCTGTGAGATTAACCCTGCCCTGCTGCTAGAGATCCCCTCCTTACTAGGGCTCTGCAGCCGTGCTCAGTGCCCCTGCCCTTCTGCAGCTCCCTGGAGGAGAGCCTTGTGGAGCAGGATGGCTGGCACCGGCAGGAGCATGAGTGGCTGCTGTCCCTGAAGGAGCCCACGCACTGGAGGGTGGTGTGGGGGCTGGTAGCCAGGCAGGCAGCAGGCAAACCCTGCAGGCAGCACGTGCAGAAGCGGTGGCCACACGTGCAGCAGAACTGCCCTCCCAAGGTGCGCTGTGTGCCGCAGCTCTGGGCAGGAATTAGTTTTCATTAGCAGTTTTCCAGGCTTTTAGGAAACCAAGCAGCCATGCCTGAAAGACTCTGGGGTGAGCTGTCATTATCACACAAAGGTAGCTAAGCTCCCAAATCCTATTAGTGGAGAGGGAAGAGATGCTGCGAATGGCCTGAGGCAAGACAGCATCCAGCTGTGACAGCCAGGGAAGGGCAGCATCACCTTCCCACACACCTCGCCTTACCCCACACCTTGCCTTACCCCTCACCAGCAAGGCTGATGGTCTTTCCTTCCCCAGGCAAGCCGACCCATTGTAGCCCCCATCCTTCCAGAACTACGCAGCATCCGTGGTACCCACCATCCCCACTGGGGACTGCTGGTATCACCCACCTCCTGCCACTGCCTCCTCGGGGCTCCTCTGCCCGCTCCCTGCTCTGTGAGTGCCTTTATACATGGAGGAGCTAAAATCCATCTCCTCAGCTGCCCTGTCAAGCAAAACTGTGGCTATGGCTCTCCTGCTGACCTACGTTGGCTTGGTGGGTGAAGGTTGCTGTGCAAATTAACTATATTTAACCTTCCGGGTTTTTGTAAGACACTTGATTCAAGCATTACATGACATTTTGATTTTAAAAAATACTGCTGCCTAACATCAATAAAGCATAAGTTAAGAGGCAAAAAAGCTGGCCAGGCTGGAAATTGCCATCAGTCATCACGCGTGGCTGCCACTGCCGACACAGGGAAGACTCCAGGCTGTCCCGTGCCGTGGGGCAGGGAGCAGTGCCCTGTGGTGGGCAATGCTCAGGTGCAGTCCTGTGGGCATGCATGGGCCCTTCCACACATACACGCAGATGCTCAAGGGGTCAGGGCCATGTCTTCGTTCCAGGGGACTGAAGGAGAGCTCTTGTGTGCAGCTTCTCCTGTCCTGTGCTGCCTGTCTTGTGCTGCCCATCCCGCTGCAGGAATCTCCTGCCCATCTTTGTGCAAGTCCTGCCAACAGCGCTTGCTGAGGTACTTCCAATTTTGCAGCTCTAATTTATGCCCCTGCTCCTCCTTCTCTCCAGTGGCGTAAGCCCATAAGGCCTTTAAAAATGCAGCAGCACCGAGAGACCTTCAAAAGAGACACATTCCCTGCAGCGAGCAGGCACTGGCGCCTCTTCTTTCCAAAAATCATGGCAGTGAGAGATGCCAAATCCCTTCTGAAACAAGAAGACCCGTGGGGCAGAGATGTGTATGGGTGATGCCAGCCGGCCCTGGGAAGAGGGACGGGTTGTGGGTGCCTGCAGCCCTGGAGATGGTCTGCTGTCCTCAAAGCCAGGAGCGCTTGTGGGGAGACAGCATCACCCCAAGCTGGGGATGCCTCTGCTCGGCTCACATGGCATCGCTTTCCACGCTCCAGCATTGATTTTTTGATCCAGAGAGCTGAAAATAATCACACAAGGGAATGGTGGACTGACTTTTCCTTCCAAGCAATTTTTATCCTTCTCTGATTGCCTGGAGGGTCCCTTGGACTCTCTAGTGATAAACTGCCAAAAAAAAATCTGGTGGTCTCAGCCATTTCTGTATCCTTCTTAATGGCAGGACATTGCAAAGGGCTTAACAAACCACTCCTATGCGACACGGGGGAACGGTGGCTGTCCTGCATTTCCATCTCTCAAACTGGGAGGACTGGGAAATTTTTCGTTCATCAGAAATTCCAGCAGAAATTTTAAGTAGAAAATGCCATTACCCAAAAGGAACCATGGCTGTGGCTGGAGCTGTAGAGCAAGGACCAGCTGGGAGTTTGCCAAGGAAATGCACGCTTGTTAGAGACATGTGGGGCTCCCTTTCGGGTCCAGCACCCAGACCAGGATTTTGGGGAGTGGGCACCAACCTCACACCATGCAGAGCCCTTTTACTTGCATTTCGCACCCTGACGGTGCAGTCAGGTCTGGGAGCAGGGGAGGGTAAGAGCACAGCCAGCTCCAGCCAGCTTTCTGAGGCTTTCCACATGTTATACTCTCCATCAAGTGATTTTCATCCCACAGCAAGTTCGAGGGAGCGTGGTGCGTAGCAAAGAATTACAATAAAATTGAATTATTCTGGCGTGAGAAATTTTTCTCCTTGCCATTTGTCAAGCTTTCTGCATCTCGTTTTGAAGCAAAGAAAAATCACCCAGCAATCCATCAGAAAGGGGAAAAAACTATAAAACCTCTGCAGCAGGTATGTTGGATGGCATAGCATCCAAGCAGCCCCTGAGGCGCTCAGGCTGACTGCTGGGCTGCTGGACCCCCTCAGCCCATCTCCCTGGTGTCGTGCCCCTCTCTCCCCAGTGCCAGGTGGTTTCTGAAAAATAATCTGCAGCAAAATAGCTGATGTATAACATCAGGCAGGACAGTCCCGCGTGAGGCTGTTTCCAGGGGCAGGTTTCCTTTGCCCCCATGGGGACTGGAAGTGGGGTGGTATTGCAAAGGTTGTCTTCTCCTGAGCCCCTCCCCTGTTCAGTGTGCCGGGGAAGACTCACCAGCCAAGATTAATTGCATATTGATTTCTATAGCTAGATCCCGGCTTACTGCAATTCTTTATTTGGGACCTGAGCAGCACATGGTGATAGGAAACTGCAAGGAGGGCTTGAACTGCAGAAGGATTATCCAGAAGACACTCATTTTGGCACAGATCTGATTGAAATAATTTGGATTTTGTTAGCAATATAGAGAAATGAAACAAATCGCTGCCCTTCCCTCCTCCGCCCAAAAAAAAATCATTCTGAATCAGTCAAACTTTGTGAAATTGGAATGAAATGCAATTTAGCTTTCATTTTTTACATTCTTTTTCCCTCAGAAAAGTCTTGGGAAAAAAATGAGTCAAAGATTTGCCAAAGTACACTACTTATTTCCTTCAGAAAGCAGAAATCTAAATTTTGACTCTAATTAGATATTTGACGACCCGATGGCATCCCCAGACCTGCTCCATCAAACCGAAGCAGACAACGTTCAAAAGAAAGACACCTCCAAATGCCATCCATCTCTCTTTCTGCCTTTGCCGTCAGCACCGCTGGGCTGTGTCCTACTGGCGCTCAGGCCCTGAAAACCCAGTTTTAGCCTTAGGGAAGTCCCACCACGCATCCTCCCTCTGTGCCACCGCACCCAAAAATGGAGAAAAGAGGCTGGGATGTGGCCGGTGGCTTGCTCCTGCTCAGGAAATCTGGGGACTATGGAGAGCCTGTGGTTGCTTCTGGGTATGGCAGGGGAATGCTCTGGACCCCAGACCTCTGTCTCTGCCTGACCCCTCTCCAGAGTCTCTCCTGCCCGGCTTTATTCTGCTCATTCACAGGTCCTCAGAGGGCAGCGCCCTGCGAGCACTCCGGGCAGCGGGTGCACCCGCTCCTACTGCAGCCCCGCACCAGTTTGCACAATGCGTAAGGGGTTTTTTGCCTACTTGTACTGGGGTTTGTCAAAGTATACAGAACATGTCACCATGAAGGAGGAAATTATTCTGCTCTAGAAGGGACAAATGGGGAGAAGGGGAGCTTTGTAGGGAACATGTTTCTTCTTTCTTCTGAAGTGAGATTATATCCAAATTCACATCTTCCTCCAGAAGATTTTGATGAAATAGTGGTTTTTTGATGAAATGACTGCGTCAAAGGTGTCCAGCTGACTCTATTCTGCTTTACCACATCTATTTTATCTGTGGATACTGCTTCTCTCAACAGACCAAGGACTTTCTTTCTATTCCCTTTCTTTTTTGCCTAGAAAAGGTCAAACTCATAGAGTTTGTTTGAACTTTATAGAACAAGGTGTATTGGACTTGGCATATGCCATTGGGGTGGAGGAAGCAGTGAGCCATGGCTCAGTGGCCGAATGGGTGGAGAGCTGGGGAACGGGACGATTCAGACCACAAGGCAGCTCAGAGCAGAGCACTGAGTGGTGACTGAGGTGACTCCAGTGGCAATGGGTCCCCTCACCATCCCCCACTATCCCCTCACCGTCCCCTCACCATCCCTCACCACCCGCCCCCTCATTAGGTGCCCTCATTAGTGCTGTTGGAACCACAGCCCTGATTACACCTGCTGGCCCCAGTGGGGCATTTGTAGGGGCAGGTAATGAGCACTCAAGCCCATCAACTGCAGTTCTCAATGGCTTCTGCAAACTCTGGGGACCAGCCACAAGTGCTGTGCATGCCCAGGTTCTGCCAGAGGTGAGGTGTTGCTCCCCGGCCAAGGAGAGACTGAGCCCACAGACCTCCCACCCACCAGCCCCCCTGTGTCCCCAGCTCAGTGTCTTCATGGCTGCTCATGGCGCACGGGGAGGGGGGTGTGTGTGTGTCCTGTTGCAGATGTAGCACCCCACCAGTTAGCTAAGGGTAGCCCCCTAAAACACAGGCAGAAGGAGCAGAATATCAGTGACGCCAGAAATCTCAATCCTTGCCTTGCAAAGGGTTGACTTTACATCTTAAGGGTTTTTTCCCTGCCCTGCGAGCTCCTGGTGCCATCTGCAGTACGGTTCACCCCCCTTTGAGCCTAGACTGCCTGCACAGTGCCAGCTGGCAGGAGTTCCCTTTGACAGCCCAAGTCTCACAGCAGCCAAACACCTTGAACTCCGGAAGGTATCACTGTACATACTAAAGGGAAAAAAAAAGCGCTGTCCTTTCAAAGTATTTTTTTTTCTTAAAAAGAAAAGAAAGCCACAGGCCTTTTTCCTGTTAAAAAAAAAAAAAAGTTTCAAAGTCATTGCTTTTTGCTTTGTTCTATATAAAGCTGTTCTTAAAAATTGCTTTTAAGAGAGGTGCTTCGTCCCTGCCCACAGGTGGTACCAAGGGCCAGGCTCTGCCTCAGCACCACCCCATTTCTTCTGGGTGCAGAGCTGGAGAAGTCAAAAAATCTCTGCTCTCTTGCTCCTCTGACTATTTTGAATAATAAGAAAGACCTGTCGTGGTTATTTTGTGTCAGCATCAACACAAAATCACTATTTCTTCAGAGCTTTTGGTGGCTCGGAAATACCAAATAAATTAATAATGTCATTTACCATTATGCAAGAAACATTTCCTTGAATCTCAAATGAGAGAGGCTTTCAGATGTGACTGGTTTGTCACTCTTCTTTACATTTTCCTTTGGACACAACTAATAATTCTGTTGCTTCAAATTAAAAAAGAAAACCAAGGAGTATTACATATGGGGCGTTTTTTGCAACTGAACACATCACAATTTTTTTCTCTTTTTTGGCAGGGAGGAAGCAAATCCAACTTTCCAAATTCTCCTCCAAAACATTTGGCTGAAGTTTTTCCCTGGCCCTGAACAGCAATGCATGGGAACGTGATGCCAGGAGCTTCGCCGCTGCCTTCCCTGACCGTCAGTGTCACCCCTCCATCTCCTCCATGGTGTCTCCCAGCCAGACCTGGGGAAACACTGCTGCTTCATGGAGGTCTCAGGCACGCACACCATAGGAACCTCTGTGCCTTCCAAACCTGCTCTCAGATAAGCAAGAAATACACATTAATCTAATTACCAGTGTCCTGTAAGAGCAAATATTTAGCTAGTGAAATCAAGGTAAGGAAAAAAGAGCTTGTTTAAAATAGAGCCGAGCAGGCTTTATACAAATGACATTCTTCCCCAAAGCAATGTCGTTCCCGGAGCTCACTGAGATGTCGCATCCTCAGCATGGCACTTCTGCCCGGTCGTGTGTCTCAGCCCACTGGAGACCGAGCACAAGGGACCTCAACCCAACTTTGAGCCCCTAACCCAGCGATCACCTGCTTTTGCAGAGGAAAGGCAGTTTGCATCGCCCCCCTCCACAGATGCCACCGTCCCGGCAGAGCCAGCCCTGGGGAGTGCGCCGACCCCCTGCCCTGCCGCTGGGGCAGGGTCTGGCTTGCATGGATGCTCGGCTCCTGGCAGTGCTGAGCACTCTTGCTCCAGTTCCCCCAGCCGTGGTTCAGCTGGCTCCTCACCGTCACTCTCCTCGCATTGGCTCCTGCCCACGTCCCTCATCGCCCTCCATCCCCCAGGGCTCGTTTCTCCCTCTCCATGGGCACGTGCAGCTCCAGCATAGGACCCTCATGGGTGTTACTGGTGAGAACTGGTTGAGACGTGTTTATTGGGAAGTATATGTGATGTTTGTAGTCAGAAACCCCCAGCTATCTGATGAAATTTTTTATCGGCACTCAGCCTTTGCCCCTAGGGTTATTGTGATTGGGCTTGTCCTGGCTTGACTCATTAAGCTTGATGTTTTCTCCATGCATGTTAGATCTCTCTGGAGCTCCAAAACATACCTCTCTAAAGGTTAAAAGAGTCATTGGTCTGCTGAGTTCCTACAGGACCAGCTCCCCACATCCCTTACGGACCCCTGGCAACAAATGCGAGGGACTGTCCATAGGGAAAGCAAGAGCAGAGCCTTTCCTCCAGAACTGGCCTTAACTACACACTAAATTTGGGTTAATTATGAACACACGCTCCAAGATAAAACTTGAAGGAAGAGCTGAGCATCAAATACACAATGAATCTAATTAACGTGAACACAGCTAATTAGATTTGAATCTGCTCACAATATTGCGTGTGTGCTTGAAACTGCTGGCTTTATGGGAGTAATTAAAAAAAGTTAAATAGGGTTGGATTCACAAATTAAGCAGCCCAAATGATTTCCTTTTAAGCATGTGGTCTTTCCATATATTGTTGTTTTATTTGATTTCTTGAAGAAACTGTTAGTTGTGGACCATTTACTCCTCCAGAAGCTGACAGATTTGAGTTCCCTGAGCTGCCACTGCTCTTGCAGAGAGAGATGGGGATTTGCAGGGGGAGCCATTCAGCATGATCCTTAAGGGTGAAAAATGCCTCCTGCCTGGGAAATCGGCTGCAAAGCAGCAAGTGCAGGAGCCCAGCAGACACTTGGCCAGCCAGGTTGGGGTGGTCAGATCCAAACTTCTCCCAACACCTACCCAGGGACTTCCCATGGTTTGGAACGATGGAGATCAAGGCAGGTTCTGCCCATGCAGGCTGTCCTCCCTGCCATGAGCCTGCCCCACTCCTGAGGTTGGACCACGGCTGCTGAGCATACCTGGGCGGCACTGGGAGGTAGTGGGTAGGAAGCTTCCCAGGGCCAGCCCAGATGATGGGAATCAGCCTGGGGCACAGCTGCTGGGGGATAAAAGGCAGCTCCAAGCTCATGGGAAAGTTTTGGATGCGGGAGCAGGACTGGGGATATGGCACAGTCTCTCAAGAATTGGAAGCTAATGCAAGGTCCACATGCCAGTTCTGGGATGCTGTACATGGAGGAGATGGTGAATTCACAGCTGAGGAAATAGTGTTTTGCTTCTTCCTATGACATCTAGAAATGGTGAGAACCTGCTGGGGCAGCTCCTCTCCCTGAGAGGGAGCAACCAAGGAATGACGCACCTTGGAGCTCTGTTGGGGTGAGTGGGGGGAGGCTCTTGGAGAAGGGCTGTGTGGGACCGCTAGCAAATTCTGCTAGTCCCCCCCAAAACCACAGCACAGCTCCTGGGGTCCTTTGCAGTCTGCTGTCTGGTGATGGAGGGGGCATCTGTATGCAGTGGAAGTGCGTACGTTAAATAAGATGTATCACATATGTTAGAAGGGCTTAGCCCCTAATGAAATTGGACTACCATGAGTCCTTAAAGCTGTCACTTTGGCAATTTATTTGAATTTTCTTCATCAGTTGTAAAGGAGGAGGGAATTGTGCTCTTGGTCTGTGTTTCATGCCTCTAACTCCTGCTGCTTCTTGCTGTCACATAAAGATGTAGTCTGGTTTAGGCTTCTGACAGCCTCTTTATAGCTGGAAATCCACTGCAGCTGGAGCTGTTGGTTAAAGATTGTGCTTGTGCTCCCATCCTCTGGTCAGTGGGATGGGGGTCCAGCTTGGACCAAAGCCCTGCATACACCCTGCAGCCTGCACAGCCCCTGATGTGCATTTCATGCCCCATCCCCACTGTCTTGGGAGCCTTGTGCCCATTTTTGAGGCCTGGTTTTGTTGTGTCATACCTGGGAAAAAATGGCTTTTTGTTCAAACTAACTGTTTACAAAGCAGAGGAAATGAACTGCAGGGCAGGGGACATGCAATGGAAACTTGCCTGGGAATTTCGGATACTAGCGCATCCAGCAGAAGCAGTTGGCTTTACTTAATTAAAATGATCGTTGTGCTGAAATACCTAATTAGATTCAGGCACCTGTAGCCAGACAACCGCAGTATTATGCATTAGCTATCATGGCAGAGATGTCGCTGCTGCACTCAATGGCTCTCGCCTGGCACTGTGTCAGATGGCTGCCCTGGTTCATTGGGCTTTCTCTTGCTGTGTCCCCCTCTTGGGGACTGCCTCCTGTCCCTGCCTGTGAGTCCATCCTGGAGAGACGGGAGAAAGTGTGGCATCCATTAGGGTGCAGGGGGCTGCTGCGTGCTCCCACAGCTGAGACAGGTGTCACCTCTGCCTGCTCCATCGTAGTCTGCTCTGCTCTCTGTGCTCCCCCTGCCCCAGCAGTCTCTGCCCTTCAGGCAAACCACTTCTCAGGACGAAACTTGTCACCAAGGCTGCATGTTGTGTCAGTTCCCAGGGCACTGCCCAGTGCCTCCCGCAGCCCTTGGTGCAACAAGTCCAGGCAGCATGCCCTGCAGAGTAATTTTCCAGCATGAAAAAAATGAGCTTGAGCTTTTGCATGCACCTTTTTCTCAGCCAAAGTGCCTGAAAGTTTAGCTGATCAGGAAACATCTTCTGTTGCCATGCTGGTAGCAAACACTCAGTGGGCACTAAGACAAGCCATAGCAGCAGCCATGGATTTCAGGAAAGTTGGGTTTTTAAAACTCCCAGCACCAAGATCAGAGGCTGCAAAAGTTGGATCCATGGCATACATACCTTGTTGGAAACGCTCAGCTCATATAAACATCTCCAGGGCTGCAAGGAGCTGGAGAAGGCAGTGGTGTACGTGCTGGGCCAGTCATGCATGCTGCATGCATGGTCCTGGGGATAGAGGGTGGTCTCAGCCAGTGCTGAAATGGCTGTGGCATGTGGCTACATACAGATCCTTGGGTTTGTGTCGCTGCCTGCCAGTATGGTGCAGAGTTTCCTTCCAGCTCTGGCAGCAGATCCCAGGACCTGCCACTCGCAAGCTGCAGTAGGGCTGCCCACACAATGCTGGCATGGCATGCAGACCATCACGTCACCCTGTGTCAGATCCTGCAGACCCTCTAGACCTCCCCCAAGCTGGGAGAAGAGTCTCCAGGACATGGAGTGAGTGGCTGAGCTCAGCCAGCTCTGTCAAGCCATCCACAGTGGAGCTTGCTGGGGTTGAGACCAGGAGAGTGCCAAGTGCTGAGGTGCAGCTTTATCATATGATTGATCCAATGGTGGAGGGAGCTGGGAGTTAATGAAGCCAGCTGTGGAGTTAGACAGGTGAGGATTGCTTGTGTTCCCTTAATGGGGATGAATCACCAGTGATGCCTTCCCATTCCTTACCGTCAGGGCGAGATGGATGGCCTCCCCGGCAGCTCCCAGCCCTGCTCTGGAGGTGCTGTAGGGGCACAATGCAGTAGTGTGCCTGGACCAGAAGCTACAAAAGGGACAACCACACCTCCTGGGGAGATGGGAGGCTGCACAGGGAGCAGCAGCCAGGCCATAATTTTGGGTGCTGGGAAGGAGAGTGAAACCCCTGAGCCACCAGCACAATTTCATGAGTCACCGAGTCCCGAATTTCACTCCAACCCACCCATCTGTCATGAGTTGGCTGCAAGACAGAGCCATGAATGAGTGATCTTCCTACACAGAGCAGAGCAGAAACAAACGGGAATACGCCCTGTATTTTCAAAGTGGAGGTTTTGATTACCACGGAGCACAATAACTGACAAGTGCCTTGTGGAGTAATTATTGTTGTGAAAGTAAAACCACCACCGCTTGCCTTTGTGCTGCAAAGCCCTTCTTTGGCAGCACAAGTTGCAGCACCAAAAGGGGATGTCTACTTGCAGCATGGCAATGAATGTGTCTGAGGAGGAATATGGGGTCTAGTGGGAAGAGGGGGAAATGTGGCCACAGAGCATTGAAGCCTTTGCCTCTGCAGGGTGTGCAAGCTCCTCCAGGAACCCAGCCAGAACATGGCAAGGCTCCAGCAAAAGATCCTGTAGATCATTGTAATGTGACTATGTCTTACAACTGCACAGTGTGTGTAAGAAAGGGATGTTGAGATCAGCCGAGCTTTGTCCTTTTAGAAATTGTGAGCTGATCCATTTCCCTGTTTGAAGACCTCTGACAGCTCAGTGATGCTCACAAGCCCCTGTGCCAGCAGCTGTTGATGGGGAGGCTGGAGTAGATGGATGTGTGGTCTACTCCTTGTGCTGAGCCCTCTCCCTCCTGTCAGCTGTGCAAATTGAAGTTATTGCCACAGCATTCCCCAGTCTTCTTGGATCCAAAAGCACATCAGTACTTATTTTGTTTCATTTATGCTCAGTATCCTGCAAGGAGCTTCTTACAGTTCTATCCCCAAAAATATGCGCAGAGGAAAAGGTCAGCTCTTCAGGGCCCAGCACTTTATAAAGCCCAAAGCAAAGGGATATAATATTGCAGCAAGAGTAGAACTGGTTTCTCTGTTACTGAACCCCCTTCAGGTCACTGGCATGTTTGCCGGGCTCTGAGAAATTAATTTCTCTCCATTTCAGCTGTTTCCCAGAGCACTTCCCGTGGGGTGCTCAGCACCCCCACCACCCAGCTTGGAGCTGTGGGATGCAGAAAGCCTTGCTGTCAGGAGGACTCCCAAGTCTGATGGTAGGAGGTAACTGGGTTTGGAAATGACATTTGAACCTCCTTGCTCACAAAGTCTTTGCTAGTGGCAAAGTGTTTTGTGGGGGGAAAAAATAAAACTCTTCACTGCTTGGTGAACAGCTCACTCATTCAGCTTTGCTTGGGTAGTACCAGACAATTTTGCAACCAGTCCCTATCCAAAGTCCATTTCATTTCAGAGCAAATCAAACTCTGGTTGTTTTCTTCCAATTGTGTTTCTGGCTTGTGAGGAGCTGAGACAGTTCCAAGCAATGCTCTTTCTCTTGAATGCTAATGAGTACTGGGTTTTATGGAGCTATCGGACATCTTCCTAGCAGACTCAGTGTACTGGGATTTCTTAAAGGTGGGGGGGGGGAGGGAGGAAGATTTCCGGCCCCCCCCAGCTTTGGATGGCTCCCTCCATGCTTCTGCATGTAGCGCTGAGACCCGCAAGGGCATCTTTGCTTTCCCAGGGGAGAGAAGCTTGTCCATCCTCCAGTGCTCTGAGTGACTTCCAAACTGGGGAGGGATGTACAGGGAAGCTGACACGAACCTGTGTGGTTGGGGTTACTTGCACAGATGGGGGAAAACTGGATGTCAGGCTGGGTAAAACCTTGAACTGTATTCAGGAAAGCACCCAAACATGTATGTGTACTCATCAGCCAAGTTACCTCCCTAAACTCATTTGCAGAGATGTATTTTGAGCAGCATTCTGCAAAAAAATTTTATTTTTCTTACTGATTCAGTGACCAGAGGTGTTTTGTTTTTTGTTTTTTTTAAAAAATCCTTATTTCATATTGAAGGAAGCATGGTTCAGTTCAAAAGAAGACACTTTGGTTTTGTTCTGCAGTACTTACCATTCTCATTTAAATTTAGCTTGATTTCTAAATGAAACATTGCTAACGGATCACTGGAGCCTTTCAGGATTGTTTCTATTTAACGTTATGACTTAGAAACCATAATATTTTGGGGAAGGAAAAACACTTTGCCAACTGTACAGTCATTTAGGTGAGTCTGAAATGGCGAACAGCCTCTAAACAGATGACCGTGTTTCCTGGGCTTTGTTTGGGATCCACTGATGCAGAGGTGGCCAGGCTGAGCTGGTGTCTCGGATGTTCTCTCCAGGCATGGATAAGCCTCAGGTCTTTCTTTTTGTCCATCCAAGGCTGGGTGCTCTTTTGGCATGCTGTGCAGGCAGGGGATGGGGATAATAGGCTTTCTGCTGGGAGGGGGGAGCTGGTTTTGTCTGGGGGGATCCCCAGCCTCATCCTGGCTTTTTGGGTGCCGGGCTCCCTGCCCCAAGTCATGAGCTGGGTGGGGGGCTTTAAAGCCTATGCCCCATTTCTCCCCCTGCCTCCCACACCCCTAAATTATTCACTTCATTGCTGAAATCTCATGAATTATTGATCCCAAGTTTGGTGTCTCCTAGCAACCTGTTTACTTATTCCATTGCCATCCCTGTCCAGTCTCTTGGACTCATGGGTTGTCCCTGGCCCTTCTCCCGCTGCCTCCCCTTGCTCCACCTGCCTGGAGCCAGGTGTCACAGCATGGCTGAGCCCTTACCTCTAGCTCTGCTAGGGGAGATGGGAAAGCAGCTTTGCCTGAAGCTCTGAAATGAAACTCTCCTCTAAAAGCAAAACCCATGGGCTCGATGCCATCTTGGGAAGAGTCAATACTACCCTGTGGATGCTCCTGTCTACCCTGAGATGGATCAGCTGCTCCAGAGCTGCTTGTTGCTGCCAGAGCCCAGGTCACTCTGTGTGAATCTGGGAGTCACCTCTGGGCAACCTCTGGGAGGTTTCCTGCCTCTGCAAAAGCAGGGAAAGGACGATTAAGGAAAGCAAGCCAACAGGGATGAACTTTTCCAAATAGTGTAGCTGGGAGGGGAAAAAACACCCCCAAATTAACTCTGTCTTGTAGCAAACTCATTTGTTTGGTTATTTCCCTAGGAGAGTAGATAAGCAAGTGGCAGATGAGAAGGAGCTTTGCAGAACCTCCTGGCTGTGATCTCCCCGCTGTTTCTCCATTTCTGCCCCATCCCTGAAGCCTGTATGGCAATTACTGGAGACCACCCTGCAGCTGGATGGATATGCAGGTGGGCAGCAGCTGGACCCATCTCTGACAGCTGCTGGGAGTTGACCTCTCCATCCAGCTGTGCAGGCACCCGAATTAGTGGTGTCCCAGAGGAGGCAGGGTGAGTGCTGGTGGATGCAGCTGGGCTTCCCTGCACAGCGCTGCTTCAAGCAGTGCTTCGTTAGGCTGCTCCTTGGCATGGTTTTCTCTCTGGAGGCTCGCCATGCTCAGATGAGTGGGTTCCAAGTGTAATGTTTCTCAGGACTGCTGCATGGGGCTGGTGGCCAGTGGGCAAGGGCAACCTTGAGAACTTGAGTCCCAATCCAGTGATCCTTTATAGGTCCCCTCTAAGATTCCCTGTGTTTTAAGCTGAGCTTGCAGCTGACTTTGGGGCTGACATAGATTCAGAGGGTATACTTACAGCAAGCCTTTCCTTTCAGCTCCTGCCAGAGCAGTCCCACACTCTGTGCAGGTGCCTGATTAAATCCCCAGTGCCCATGTTAAGAAGGGGCTGATGCAGCCCCATGCTACAATTTCCTATAAAATGCCACCTTCTCTCCCTATGTTTCATGCATAATTCAGAGGATCCTCTAAAAATAAAGTTCCCCAGGCAGCCTCTGAAGCCTGAGTAATTTGCCTTCAGGATTACGGGAGAGGTGAAGAGCTCTGTTTTCCCTCTGGGCTGTTCATTAGCAGGGAGGCTGAGGTCTGGCCAAGGTCCCAGTGGGGCACTTGCTGCTGGTATAGCTCAGGGAGCAGAAACCTGCCTGGCGTGGTGCAAGATCATGGTCTCTGCCGTGCGAGGGAACCCAGCCCAGGCTCTGCCTTTCTCTTACCACAGGGCCAGCCATGAAAAACCTCCACTGAATTTTTTTTTTCCCCCTGTTGTGTTGTCTTACCAGTGACCTGCAGTGACAGTGTAGTGCCATGAGGATTTTGGAGAACCATGTCATACAGAGCGAGAATAGCATAGGCTCCTCATTAACAAGATAATAGCAACGGATAACTATACTTAGCTGTTAACATGTTAACTTACATGAGTATACACAAATGTCTGCTATCAAATTGAGAGCTGCGCAAGGTAAAATACAGTATAGCTGCCCATGGGAATGTGTTCTGAATATGCTACATCACCCCCACTCTGAGGTTTAATACTCCTAGGTAAGATTAAAAAATTAAAAAAGCAAAATCTCGCCCTTCCTTCCAATGTCCCCTGCTCTTCTGAGATACCTTGATGTTCTTCTGCTTTACTGAATCCAGGTTGTATGCACCTGCGTCTTACTGTCTGACTAGTAACTATCTAACTACGGCCTAACTAATAAACATCTTTATCCATATTTAGTGGCTCTGAGTATAACATTTGAAAGGCTAGAAAGGGCAAAGTTGGAAAAGTCTGTCCCCTCCCATTTTTGGTGTGCTAGCAACCCACGGATTACCTGCTATTATGTGCTAGACATTCTTTTCTTTTCAATGGACTCATAAACCAAGAACCTTCCTTATGCTGTTAATTATGCCAACTAATTATGTATCTCTCTGCCTGGAGAAAAAGCCCTGCCAGTTTGCCTGTGAACCTGCAACAATGGCAGGCATTTCCATGGGTGGCAATGACAGGTGGGCAGCACAATAGATTCCAGTTCTTCTCTTGGTTAATGGCCTTGGTAGCAAACCCCAGGAAAAGCAGAGCATGGTCAAAGCAGCCCAACTGCTCTCAGCTTGCTATTCAGCCATGCGTGTTTCCAGGGCTCACTGTGAGACTTGCTCATGCCCAAAGGAAGCCTGCGCAGCCAGAAGTGGATAGTTTGGTCGGAAACAGGAATATGATGGGCAGCAGGCAAGAGTCCCTTTGCATTTTCTGATGGTCCATTAGTCCTCTCCTGATTTCTCAAAATAGCAACCAAAATAAATTGTTCTTTTGTAGTGGTATGACAATAACAAATGGTGCGAGAGCAGCTCTGTGCCCTGCTTGGGCAGGGATGCAGTTCTGAGCTCCTCTGAATAAAGCATCCTACTGCATGTGCCACTGTGACTCCAAGTGCCAGCCCAGAGCTCTGTGCTGGTAAGGTCTGGAAGACCAAGATAAATCCCTGTATATTGGACCTCTTTCCTCCTTTCCACGTGGTGGTACTTTTAAACAGCGGACCTCAAAGTCACAGGGTACGGTGGGTAATAAGCATCCGTATGTCTTTGAAAAGTTACTAGGTAATTAATTGAAAATAAACCTGTAATGGATGATTATACATAGCAGCAGGGCTGGCTTTGCTCTTGGATGGCCATGCTCTGTCATGCCCCATGTGCTGCCTGTGACTCTGCTATGCAGCTGATGGTGTTCACCAGTTGCATAAGCATCTCTGCCCAAGCTCGGCTGCTGCCCTGCAGCAAGCTGCCTGCAGGACTGGGGTTTGCACAGGTATGAATGCAGAGGAGATTTGTCCAAAGGAATGATGTTTGCAGCGTTTCCAGTACTCTGTGACAGACAGGTGTGTGGCCATGCTTCTGTTACAGGCTGAGAGATAAGGGGACTGTAGATGAGAAAGCAGATGGGGACTGTGCTAGACAACAGTTCTTAATTTAAAATAATGTTTCCAGGCTGCTGCTGTTGGTATGGGACTTCTGCTTCCGACGCTTTTGAAACAGACCTCATCTCATTTTTCCTGTTTGATCTGAGCTCTCTGGAAGGCAATGGGGCAACGCCGGGTCTTGCTGATGGTCAAGGCTCTCCTTGCTCATGCCAGCCTGAGCATGGGGCTCCAGCCCCATGGCTGCAACTTCAGTGAGGCTGGGAAATGGCTGACATATATCTTATTGTACAGGAAATCAATATCTAGTTTTAAGATACTTTTCTATTGCTGTTGATTGCTTTCTATTACATTAAGAGGCAGTATATTCACTTGGCTCACTACTGTGTTATTTTAGAGTTTTGGAGTTCATGGCAATGTTGAATCTTTTTTTTTTTTTTTTTTTTTGGATCTTACATCAAAGATGTGAATTCTTCCCCATCCCCTCACCTTCTCTGCTAGTAAAAAAATAATGCTTCTTGCTTTGGAACGGAATGGTTTCAGAATGGAAAACGTGTAACTGAATTGGAGGCAGCTGCTAGGATTTGCAGAGAGCCTGAAATAGTTGCTGCAAGATACAAACTGCCGCGTGTATTTCACTGTGCTCCTACTCATAGTGCAGAAGACATTTTCATTACGTGCTTATTGGCACGTCCAAGGAAGAAAAGTTCAAATAGAGCTGTAATGCAGGAAAATGAAGGGGGGAAGAAGATGGAGATGAGCAAATTCAGCTGTGCCATCTGGTAGCAGCTTGTGAAGGCTGCAGGGAATGTCCCTAGGTCCCTTGGTG
Source organism: Scopus umbretta (assembly GCA_013400535.1). Lineage (NCBI taxonomy): Eukaryota > Metazoa > Chordata > Aves > Pelecaniformes > Scopidae > Scopus > Scopus umbretta. The sequence continues at coordinate 29,361 of VZTL01061195.1, forward strand.
TTGCAGGGGCATCCAGCGCTCAAAGCTTCTCCTTCACCAGGGTCAGAAAGCACAAATATTGTTGGGGTTGAGGGATTGAAGTGGCTGGTAATCAGAGAAGTTCCCAGTCATCCCCGAGGCAGTTAGTTAGGCAAATCCTTTGCCTGCAGAGGAAGACACCACTCCTGCACCCAAAAGCTGCTGTCCCCAGAGCAACTGGGACACAAGGCAGCTGCTTTTTTTCTTTTTAATCTAAGCAAAACAGGGCCCTGGAGGGGATAGCAGAGCACAGCTTGGATGCCAGGGAAGTTGTGTAAGCAGGAAGACCGAGGGACCCTTCAGGGATCCTTGATCTCATTACCCATCCATGGGAATGGCAGGATTCACCTTTTGCTGTATTGTTCCCACCCAATTACTGAGCGCCACTGGCTGAAGCTCTGGTCACGGTGTTGGCAGGATTGCTCTTGCAGGCAAGCAGGGGTCAACAGCTCTCTGTGCTCTTTTGAACAGATGGGCAGCAAGGGCTGAATGTGAGAGCTCAGCTCAGCTGACATATTTGGGAGGAAACAGCCTGTGCAGGCTCAGATCTCCACATGCCATCGGCTCCCTGCTGCCGGGAGGAGAGGGCAAACCATGGCTCACACAAGCCTCAGGCTCAGTCTCTGCTCTCCTCCTGGTGAGATGCACTGTGGGCCAGGCCGGTGCTGATGTCTGACATTGGTTCAAATGTTTTATTTCCCATGGAAGTGGCAAGCTGAGAATAACGCTGTGGAATAGTTCAGGGAGAAAAGGAAATTTTGGGAACGGTGACAGCCCCTCCCCATGTCTGGTGAAAACAAGGTCGCTTCTGCAAGCACAGTTCCCCGCAAAGTGTTTCCAGCAGAGTTGATAAGAAGCTCTTCCTTTTTCTAGGAGACTCCTTTGGGCCTTTTTCAAGATGCAGACAAAGACACCCCGTCTCACAGAGCATCTCTCAGCTACAGTGGGAACGTGCAGCGCATCGAAACAACCCACCCCCCTCACCACACACCTCAACTGCAGTGTCCTTGCAAGACAACCACCAGACCCATGATGTTCTCACCCTCTGTGCCCCCTCAGCCCTGCCTGTGCTTATCAACCCAGCGTTGGGTAGGTGGGACCTGCACTTGTGGAGGTGCCATGTCACAGACCCCAGCTGACTGGCAACTAAATGGGCTCAATTTGGCCACCACCAAGGACCTCTGGGGAACATCACCTTCCCATCCAAGCAGGGATGCCCTGCTCGGGGCAACTCTGAGGACAGTCTGTTGCTCTTCCTCTGCTCTTGCAGCTGCTTTGCCTGGCAGAGGGGCCTACAGCCCTGCCAAGCCTACAGGCTGGTGCCACCTTGGTGCATTCTCTGTAGCTGGCTTAGCCCTGAAGTGTGATGAGAATCTGCCCCCATCACTACAAGGGTCACAGATTAAGTGTCTGCAAACAAAGTTTAACGCAGGTGATGGTGTGTTAGCGGTAAACCTGCCCTGCAACCAAACTGTCTTCTGGCCAGGAGCAGCGGGCAACTGCCTGCCCCCTGCGTGGGCTTCTGCCTGAGAAAATCAGATGCTCACTCCTCTGCACCTTGGGGGGTAACACACACTCTGAGGGGCTAAGCACAGCTTTCTGCTCCCTGATCCTAAGGCGTCAAGGGCAGGCGCTTTGTGTACTTTACAGTCATGCATTTCCAGCCCTGGGGGAAGGCTCTGCAGCCCTGCTTTCCATCCTGCCTGCAGTCAACTCAGCCCCTGCCCTCCCTCTTGCCTCCCGCATGCCCTGGCCAAGTGCAGCTCTGTGAAAGCCCACTCCTGCTTCTGCCATTCGCTGCTGCCGGACCCTCCAATCTGCCCCTTGGGTTACAGTAAGCAGCTGTGACCACCCTGTCCCTGGCTGGCACGCTTGTCCTGCACGGGAAGTTCTCTGTTTGCACAAAAGCAGCCTCAGCCATGCACCGGCTCCTGAGCGATGCTGCAGCTGCTGGCTAGAGAGAGGCTCTGGATGCCGCAGCATTCAGATATCTGTTCCTTTACAGCACTTTATAAATTTAGGTTGGGAATATTTGTTTTAACGGCATGACCCATTTAGCACATTCGAATGTCTCCTGCTGAAGTGACAGTTTTAACATTTCCCTTTAACCAGTACAGATTGTGCCACCCCTGAGTAATGTGTTAGCAAATCATGTTGTTAGCACTGCGCAATAAACCACTTTTATCTCGTGCTGGGAGAAGCTGCAGAGGCCTCGCCGAGATTGCACTTGCTTTGTGAGCTGGGGGCTGGGGCTGGAGCTGGCTGATGTTGGCGGGCCAGCACCATGCACCAAGGCTGAGCCTCCAGGAGGGGGTGATACTCTGCCTGAAATGGGTGGTCATGACTCCCAGGGGTGCTGTGCACTGCTACAGAAATGATCTCAGCATCACCTGAGGGTGGAACAAGCGGCAGAGGCTAAACTTTCCTCTTGCCTCCCATTGCTTGCTCCGAAGGAGTGCCCTGGGACAGGGAAAGGCAGCAACAGTGAACACTGAATCCTTCGGCGGTGGCAGCCCTGTCAGCCCCATGCTGCATCCCTGTGTGCTGAAGACATCCTAATTTGCAGTTCTCCAGCAGAATAATATTTGTTATTTGATGTTCCTTTCGAATCCTGGAGGGGAGAAAATGGGATGAGGTGCCTCAATATCTCAGTATCTCACCAGAGAGCCTGTCACAGGTCCCTGTGATAGAGGACACCAAAGAATCTTAGCATGATGCACTTATTACTCCCATAAAAGTGAAATCTTCAAAATTTTTTGTCAGATGGGCTCTCTTGATACAGACCCATTCATCTACTGAGGTGGCCAGCTCTATGTAACTTCAAACATTGGGAAGAAGAGTGAATGTTGGAGAGTACCGAGTTATTTAGGATTTCAGAGGGACCCTTAAAGTTCACCCACATAAAGAGCTGTTGCCTTCTCCCTCCATGCCCTCACACCCTGTGCTACACCAAGAGTAAAGCTGCAGGATGCGGTTGGATTTTCTTGATTGACAGAGGTGGGGTTTTGCTCAGCGCCTCTGCTCAGCTGGGCAGTAATTCAAAAGCCAAAGGTAGCCTTTAAAGTTCTTCAAAGATGGCAGTCTGCTTCCTCCAGAAAAGCTTGCAGACCCAATGGTACCTATCACCTCAAGTCCAGTGAAACAGCAGCGATGTCTCGTGAGAAGACAAATGGCTTTGTCCAGAAGAAATGCCACCAAATATAGATGGAGACATGTGCAGCCTGTGCACTACCCCTAAACTGTAGCCCTCTGGAAAACTTCTTCCTACCTGCTGGGCTCCAGTCCAAACCTAGCACTTCCCAGGGAACATGGGCATCCCGCAACCACCTCCCACCCATGCCTGCTCCACGTGGTGCTCCTCAAGCCGTGGGCGTCCCAACCTCTGCCCTTAGCCCCTGTGCCCACCTGCTGCCCTCAGTGGATTAGAGACCACCCCCAGCAGCATGGTGCTTGCTGAGCATGTGCCCAGGGCAGGCGTGTGGACTCTGTGACCCTCAGCATGCCTTCAGCTGGATCCATGCTGCAGGTGATGCTTCTTGCATTTCTGTGTGCTGGCCTGGCACCATAAATTATGTTTAACTGCTGTCACCTGCAGAAAGGAAAAAATAAATCTCTTTGGCCAGGCATGCCTTGTAGGGCAGATTGCTGTAGAAGTTCAGAGCAATTTCAGCAGCTTTGCAGGTCAGAGGTTCCTGTGTCTTGCTATGGGGAGGACAGGGCAACACTGGCCAGCGCTCTGCAAGATCTCTTAAATCCTGCTGCAGCACTAATACCATGCATATCAATTTGCACTGACCCTAAGAGCCATGGGATGAATTTGCCACTTAAGAAGAGGTTTTTAATGTACTTTGCATGCTTTAGCATCGTTAATGGCTTAATGAATTAGGCTAGTGATGACTTTTGAGTTGCATATAGGCCTACGTACAAATCCTTAGCCTGTTCTATGGGACTGAAAAGATAATTTCCCTTTCTTTTCAGGCCATTAGGCAGACTGGGAAGAGGAGGAGATGCACAGACACTGCAAGTGGTTGAAGATGAGATGCCATGTCCAGAAGCACTGGTGAGCACCTGGTCATCTGACCAGGAGAGTTCGGTGAGTGATGGGTCACAGGAAGGCAGCTGAGGCTGAGCAAAGGAACCGGGGAAACACAAGGCAATGGCGTTACCTGCCCTGTGGGATGGAAAGGGAGAAAGAAACGGGGGCAGGGGGGCAGCAAGAGACTAAATGCAGGGGACAGAGCCTGGGACAGGGCAGCTGGGGGGAGGAACCATGGTGGCTTCAGTTCCTGCTCAAAGACCACTTGTGACAAAGTTATATGCTCTGCACCAAAACCATTTCTGGAGCGTTTAATTCAGGTTGCTCCCTGGCATCCTTGAGTAGCCAGCCATAGTGGCTGGGCAGCCAGACAGGGAGCCTGGTCTGGACAGGTTAGTGACCTAGCAGCCTGAGTTTCAGTACTGCTGCTATCCTGTCCCTACCATGGTTGTACCATGGGGACTCTGCAAACCCTGGCCCTGCAGAGCTAGGAGGACCTTCGTTTGGCTGTCTACCTTGGGATGCTCAGGGCTCTTCTCATTGTGAGAAGGACTTAGCTGATGTCTCTGCCTAAACGTACTAGATACACTGCTTCCAGATCTGCTGCCAGCACAATTATTTTCTTCACTAAGTAAAAGAGAGAAGGAACTGGTGCACTGTAATGATTTTCCTCTCCTTAGGCTTGGCTGAATATTGATATTGGCTCAAACACAAGGAAGCACAACAATAAGGAGCAGCAATCACAAGCAGGCTCTCAGGAAAGACTTTTCTCTCTAAACCAGGCCTGGCCTCATGGCTGCAAGGCACAGAAAGAACCAAAACAACCATTTCTGCCCTGGACACACAAGAAAAATGAGCAGCGCAAGAAGGATGTGGATATACTGGAGTGAGTCCAGTGGAGGCCACCAAGATGTTGAGGAGGACAGAGCACAGGACAGACGAGGAGAGGCCAAAAGCACTGGGTCTGCTCAGAAAAGAAGGCTTGGGGGATGATACTGCTGTCTGCAACTACCCAATAGGGGGGTTATGGAGAGGACAGATGAATGCAACACAAAGAAATTCAGAGTAAAGCTTCCTGAGGAACAGACCCAAAGGAAATACAATGCTTCCCACCATCCCCAAGTCTCTGTGCTCCCTTTCTCCTGCCCCTTCTGAATTGGCAGCGTGCCTTGCATGGGTTTTGCTCGTACTCCTCCAGTTGCTTCCTCCCAGTGCAATCTCCTCCTCTTTAAATAGCACTCCCAGCAGCCACAAGATGGAAAGCTGAGTTATGTCTGGCTTATGAAGTTGCCAGCTGGAGTTACAATGAACTGTACTTATATCATAAATCATGTGCCTGACCCTTCTTCCAACCATGGCTCAGCTACAACTTCTCTAATGTGAAAAACACTCACAGGGTGGAAGCAGCACTTTGTCCTGGTCAAGAGTAAGAAGCTCACAGCTTCCAGCTGGTACTCAGGTGAGGTTAGCCCCGAAAACTATCTTAGAGGATTATCCCTCCAAAAATATCACACTCATGATTCAATGGGACATTGATCATGCAGGCTTTTATTAATGATCGAGGAGTGTGATTATCAGCCAGGTAGCAAATACAGTGTAATTCTTCCAAAGTGCTGTGCAGTTGTGGATGAAGACACTGTCAGGATGTAGAGGAATTATGAGTGCTCATGAGAAGTTTAATGCTGTGCACAAATGGACTGATGAGATCCTTGGATGAATAAAAAGGAAAAAGCTAAGCAGAGATATGGGCTGGTATTGGCACTTACTGACTTGCCTACACCTCTAAAAGCACACGTAGGAAAACTGGGAGAACACAGAGAAGGGTCATCTCTAAAAGCCACTTTACAGGGAGAAATCTAATGGTCTCAATCCATTTAGTTTGTCTGAAGATTGAGATGGTTTGAACACAATTTTGTAAGAATCTATGTGAGGAGATTATACTTCCAGGCCTATTTATTTAAGGGCTTGTTTATATACAGGGCTTTTAAATCTAGCAGGCAAAGCCATAAAAAAGATTAAGGACAGAATGTTTTTATTCAGGGACCGTAATTGACCCTCAGATGCTTCACCACAACTCCAGGCAAGCTGTTCCATCATGCAGCATTTTAAAGCCAGGTTTCGATGACTCTTTAAAGAGCCAGGTTGTAGCTAGAGGTAAAACCTTTTGCTAAGCTGTCTGGAACAAGCAAATGATGTTCTGAGGGTCTGAGCGATGCCCAGTGCTGGGTCTTTCAGAGCAAGTGCCTTCCCATGGAGCAAGGAGCATCCATGGCTGGCCAGGGACTGTCCCCATGCCGTGCCAAGGAGCGGGCTTGTTGCACAACCTAAGTGTTGGCGTGCTGGGGAGGAGGCCAGTGACCAGCCAGGTGGCAGCTGATGGCCCAGGAGATGCAGTAGTTTTGGTCAACCACCCTTGCATCTGCAGGCAGAGACTGCCAAGGACATGGGGCAGAAAACAAGCTCTGCTTCTCTCCCCTCTCGTGTCCCATTCCCTTTATTTTTCCCTGCCTTGTTGCTGGGTAACTCTGTTTGGCCAGCACGGAAGGACTCTGTTTTTGGAAGAATTCAAAACCAAAGCATTTCTTCTTCAAACATAAGAAATGATTAACTGGAAACTTTGCTTACTTTTTTTTTTTTTTTTTAGTTTTTTTATGTAACTACAGCCCATAGGAAAAAAAGGAAAAAAAAAAAAAACCAAAACAGAATAGGCTTAAAAACTTTTGACTACAAACATGAACAGATCTTTTTGCTCCTCTTGGCTAACCTCACCTTAAAATTAAATCTGACTTTGAGGTTTCAAGGCTGTCATGGGTGTGTAGCGTTTAAGACAAGCAGAGAGTGAGGTGTTGCTGTGGCATGCGGAGGAAGAGTCCTTCCTCTAGCCAGGCAGGGGCCCTTGCCCTGTTCCATGCATGGTCTTCCAGACCATGGGCTGATTTTCCTCTCGAGGACAACCCGCTTCTGCTGGTCCTCTTGCAGCTTTTGCAAATGCCCAGAGGTTTCTCTATGATAAGCAGCAGGCCCTCAGCAAAGCCAGGGAAATCTTTGATTTCTCTCTTCTTTTATGGCACAGAGCCTGTTCATGGGGTTTATCACAGGCTTAAAGATAGCTTGAAAAATGGACGTCAAGTAAGATAGCCCAAATACGTCCCAGTGCTTTCTTTTGAGAACGGGTCACCTCTCTGCAGGGATGGGTATGGGAGCCAGCAGCACGTCTGCCTGGTACGCTGCCTTTGGGGACCTGGACTTTCCCTGGCAGATTTTTCTTTCCCAAGAGAAGATCAGATTAAACTGTTACCTCAATCAAAAATGCAATGGATTTCTCTTCTGGCTGCCACAGCCCACATCAGAAGCAGACATTATAGCACAACACAGCCTGTGAAACGCTAATCAGACACCTAACGGGAAATGCTTAGAATAATGAGCTGAAGAAAAGCTCTGAAATTCATTCCCTGTGGCAAAGGGGAAGCTGAAGGGAAGACAATTTGCTGGGGTCCAGGAAAGTACTGTTTTTCTCAAAAAGAAAGATGTGAAACAGTCCTAAGCCTGTCTTCTGAAGATTACTTAGCATGCACTAAATCAGTTAAGATGGGCACAAGGGGATTTTTTCATAAAGCAGTGGGTCACTGCCTAGCTTTTATTTGTGTGTATAAATAAGAGTGTATGGGGGGGAGTGTATAAAGAAGAGCAAAGAATTCAGAAGTTGCAGGGACGCAGCTCTGCGCCTTAACTCAGGGAAGCATCACCACATGCAGGTTGCGATGAATTCACAGCGGTGACCACCCAGAGCTTTGGGGCAGGTCCTACTCTACGCCTCTCTTCTCCTTCTCCTCTCCAGAACTCTCATCCTCTCTTCCTCCTCTCCTCTCCATCTGTCTTTAAGCTGCACCCTGCCCCGACCTACGGTCCCGCTGCCAGCCATTGCCATTGCGCTCAGGCTTCACCGCAGCATTCATCAAAGAGCAGGCTGTTGATGGATGCGATCTCATTGATCTCATGCAAACTCTGGTGAGAAATACATAATAGATGATCCTGGATTTAGACGTAGCAAGCTGAACCACTGCTTCTTCCCCAGGACATTTTAAAGCCTCTTTTCGGCTGCATGGGACCTTGGGTCGGATCAGGCGTGGCTGGGTTTGCTGGCTTACACCAGCCTGCAGATAAGTGATTTCCTTGATGTTCATAGGAGTGCCTGCATCTTCCCACCCACATGATGCTCGGGCTTCGTCTTCTGCCTCCAAGGCCAGGCAGCATGGAATTGCACTCAGAAAATGCACGTGATTTATTGCACCTCCCTGCAGGGAGAGAAGCACCAAAGGGAAACATGATTGACACCAATGGACATAACTCACCAAATCGTTTCATCTTGGTACTGATATTAGCAGCTCCCTGGTTGAAAACTCAGTTGGGAGGCTCTCCATGGGACGACTTCCCCTGCGTATGCCAAGCCTGGACTGCAACCTGCTCCAATAAATAAATGGCTAAAAACTTGGTAAAATGAGAGGCAGCCTTTTTCTCAATACCTAATGCTTAAAAGTGCTGGTTTTAGTCAGTCCCACCAGTGGGGGAAGGATGGGAACCAGGGGAGTTGGCGTTCCCCCTCCATATGCCCCACTCTCCTGGCTGGGCAGGGGCAGGCGTGGGCACCGGCCAGCTCCGGGCAGCACGGCTCAGTCCTCTCTCGGGATTTACTCCCCCAAGCAGCTGCCCTGGATTTTTGCTGCTACACAATCATGCTTGATTAGTTCCTGGAAATACGGAGCAATATTTCCATTGCAATTTATTACAGTCACGGAGATGTAAATTCAGGAGGAAGGGAAGAACAAGATGCTGCAGGAAAAGGCTTTCAGAAGGCAGGGAAAAAAAGAAAAGAAAAC
>VZTL01061213.1:3494-24503 GCA_013400535.1 Scopus umbretta
AAGAGGTATGGGAAGCCTTGGTCTAGACATCAGACTGTTGGAGTGATGTTTCTGTCCAGCACCCTCTAGCTACCTATCTCCAGAAATCATCCACTTCATCCCAGAGAGGCCTGGCTCTGCAATCTCATTGCCAGTACCCTAACCAAGGCATCCAGACTCCACAAAGCAACAACATACCAAAGCTCTCAGCAGTGAGCACTTTGGCTTAGCCTCTTGTATCAAAATCCTAAGGGATAAAACAGTGAGGGTAGCACAGGACTGAGTGGAAGCCAGAGCCTCTTGGTGTATAGCTTCAGCTCTGACACTGACTAATGGTTAGACCATGGTCTAACTTCTTATCTCCTCCTTTTCCTGTTGACCCTGGTATTGAGCATTTGGAACTGCCTTGGTGGAAAGAGTGCCAGCCCCAATACCTGTCCCTGCACAGTGCCACTTGAACACTGACTGTGCTCACCAAAGCTTGCAGAGCCCTCTGTGATGTAGCAGCAAGCCCCTTCCTGTCTCTTCCTCTTTCTCCACCTGTATGTGAGGAATCATGTTTGTTCTCTGGCCTATAGGAGTGCCTACACACTCCTTAGTGAGTGTATTTACCTGGTAGAAGATGGGAGTTATACCACTGATGTGGAAAGTTTTCATGCCCTCTCATCATTTTCATGCCGAAGTTTGCAAATTGGGATCTTTGGGGGGTCCTAACACTTACATTCCTAGTGGCACACACATCTTCCCCTGAACAGGTGATGGCTTACGGCAGCCATAGTGCTCAGAGCAATGGCTTCCTCCAGACAGCAGGAAAAGGAGCTGCTCCCACAGCCCACCGAGAGGTAAGTGCACCTGAGAGATATTTTCCCAGCCAGATGCAGATGTAGATCCTGGAAGCTATTATCTTGTTTAAGATAGAGATATTTCCCCTTTCTAAGACCTGTGGCTTTAGATGGGAAGAAAGTAGCCTGGAGTTAGTCTGACTGACTTGTGGTCTCTTGGGCAGCCAAATGACTTGCAGCTGGTTCGTGATGCCCTTCGCAGCCTCAGGAACAGTTTCAGTGGTCACGATCCACAGCACCACACCATTGACAGCCTGGAGCAGGGCATCTCCAGCCTGATGGAACAGCTGTACTGCAGGGAAACACAGAAGAGGCAAGAGAGACGGGTAAAGGCTTCCTAGGGCACCTGGCTCTTAACTTCTGGCCCTCACACACAACCCCGAGCTAGAGCAGCAATGAGAGCTCCAACTAGGAAGTGACACTTCGTTCTCACTCTTTTGGCTTTGCATCCTAGATCCGGGGGAAATCACCAGCAAGCGGAGCAACAAATGAGTGTAGAGACTCCTGGCCTCCCAAATCCAGTAAGTGCCTTTCAGCTCCTGCCCTCCCACTGCTAAATTCATTGCTCAGGTTTCCTGGCCCAAGTCCAGGGCAGAGCATCCCCTTGGGAATCTGCTGTCTCCAGCTTCTTACTCCCTTTACCAGACCTCACTTTCCTCCTTTCAGTCATTTGCTGTACAGATTAGACTTCACTGCAAAGGAAAGGGGGCAGAGACAATCTATGGCTGCTTGTTTGAAAAGCACCACCGCACTGGGAGCCTGTCTGGGACACTTCGGTAGTACTGCAGTATAAATAACTACAACAAACACCCATGGCATGAGTGGGAAATGTGATGTTATTTCAGCTTTCCTGCTGGTTTGCACCATCTAGTGGACACAGATAACCATGCAGTTGCCTCTTTCCGTGTTCCTTCCTCAGCGTCTAGCTCCTTTCATATACGCGTAACAGCACAGCCCTTTCTGACACCATGTTTCCTGGCTCCAGCCGCACCAGCTCCACATTTGCTTTTCATCACAAAGGCTGTCTTTTGCAATGTTGGTTGTAAACATCAACAAGAAAGTCTATGAAGTTGTAGGGGACAGTAGGTACTGGGGAAAGACAGAGCCCCCCACCTTTCAGCTACATTGTAGTGTCCAGCAGCAGGGTAGCCTGGAAGTACAAGATGTGGAGGAATGTAGGAGAGGAACTCAGATGCCTGAAGTGGGTTGTGGGGAGGATTTGCTGGGTTCTCCCTCCTCTCCCATAAAGTGCAGGTTTTAGAGCAGCCACAGTCATGTGTTCCCTGCACACAAACTGTATGTCTCCCTTTAGCAGACTCCATCCCCCTCCACTGCAGCAGGAAAATTCAGTTGTGCAGCCACAAATGTAGAATGCCTTGGGTGTAAAGAGCTCTAAGAAGTGTCTCCAAAGACTTGTTAAATTAGAAAGTCTTCGAATGGGTGTCCATAATGTTTTCTGCATGCTAGGAATCTTAAAAATGCAGAGTCGCTCTGTGTGGACCTTCCTCTGCTTCAGCTTTTGGCATAGCACATTGCAGGGAAGCAGGAAGCAAGAGTAGCCAGAGAGAGAAACAAATGAGGGGAAAAAAAAAATAAAAATCCATGCACAAACACCCATCCTGGCCAACTAGATTGGGAAGATGGGGAGGAGACAGATAGCCTTTTGCCTTGATGTTGATCAGTCACTTCATCCTGTTTACCCATCTGCCAGTGAAGGCAAGTGATAAAGTAGCTGTACTGGATGGGGTACCGTTCAGTCATTTTCTTTTTTCTTTGCAGAACTGCCTCATTCTCACAGCATACCTGTGATGAACACCAGTGCCTGCACCAAAGTGTTGTACTTCACTGACCGCTCCCTCACACCTTTCATGGTCAACATACCAAAGAGGTGAGGTCTGGCTTTGCCTGCTGACACTGATGTGGGAGGTGCTTGTCTCCCTTCATGCATTAGTCTGATCTCTTCTGGATGTGGTCACCACTAGCACACATTCATGGTGCATTACCTGGCGCGTTGGATTTCATACCGTTGCCTGGGGAAAATTGCCTAAAGCGGTCCCTAGCTGATGCATTTGTTTCAGAGGGATTTACCTCTCTTTTTATTAACTTCCAAGAGCAAGAGAAAGCAGCCAAGCAGTTCTATTGTGGCATATAGTGCAGGACGCTCCTGTCAAAACAACTATGGTTGTAAATGCAAAAAGGAATGTCATAAAGGCTGTTTTGAGATGGTTCATAGTAAATCAGAAGGTGTGTTCCTGGAGTGGCACACTCTTCACATCCCTGTGGCCAGGGTGCCATGTGCCTAGCTAGACTTGTGCTGTGGCTCTGCATGCCATGTAGTAACACTTCAGCTTAATCGAGTAACGGTGTGCTATGGGATAGTGCCAAACTCTTCCCTTGCAGGTTAGGGGAAGTGACTCTGAAGGATTTTAAGGTAGCTATTGATCGTGAAGGAACCCAGCGGTACCACTTCAAAGCCCTGGATCCAGAGTTTGGCACAGTCAAGGAGGAGGTAAGTGTGGAATTTAGCTGGCAGCTACTTTTGGGTTCATTGTTACCATACAACCCTGGAGACCATGGTCACCTCTCTTCTAAACTAATGAAATCTTTGAACTTGCGCCTGAACAGACTGTCTACTTTCATAGCTGTAGATTAAGCTCCTTTTGTAAGGTGCTAAAATGGGACGTTTTCATCCCCAGGCAGAGCAATTACATGAACGTGATTGCAATTGCCCAGGGATTGCAGAGCCCCTTGGGCAAAAAGCTGGCTATTGGCAAAGACAGTCTGTGACACAGCACTGCTCAGGGGACACTGGGCAAAAACCCAGACTATACTTCTAGCCCTTCAAGTGGCTTTATAAAACCCGTTGCAGTAAGAGACGCTTTAGGCAAACGTGGTTTATATAAAAAACATTCTCCTACTTTCTTTTAAAGGTTTTTCAGAGATAACGGTGGCATCTTTGTGGCATCTTTTCCTTTGTGTACTGCATTACAGCCCTTTTTGCATTTATGTTGGTGTGGTTTGGATTCATTAAAGGTTATCAGGATAGTTCCTGTTTCACAAATGACGACGAGTGCAAAGGGTAACCCTCTCTGGGGACAGTCCGCTGACTAGGTAGCCGTTCTGCAGAAACAGCTGGAGATTGTAGTCTGGATCAGAAAAAGGCATGTTTCCTGTCTATTTTACTTTCCTGTCAAAAACATGCCAATAATAATCTTTGACAGTTACTGGTTAAAGAAGGGGCCTAATCTGGTTTTTACCTAAAACGTGAAAAGACTACTCTACTCAAGACATGTGAATGATGGATGAGGTACGCGTTCTCTGGGCTGCGTAGTGAAATCTGAGCTAGGATCTCTGAGTTGATGCCTGCCTCTTATGCTACTCACACTGCAGGAGAGTAGTGTCCAGGCTCCAGACATGACTGGGCTCCCTTTTTATTGTAGGTATTCCATGATGATGACATCATTCCTGGTTGGGAGGGGAAAATTGTGGCCTGGGTGGAAGAAGACCATGGGGAGAATTAATCAAGCTTTTAAGTCTTGTCACTATGGAAACCTGTAACTGGCTGCTGAGCTCAAAGAATGACCAAAAAGCATGTGTGCTGGAAAGAATCCAATTCAAGCTGCCAAAAAAGAGGGCTTCTCTGCAAACAACGGGTAATGCATGCTGTGTGCATGGATGCCTGACATCTGACTTTCCATGGCCAAATGCAGACAGTGTTCTGAGACTGAAATGACAGGTCTGTGGGAAACGCACACCTTGCTTTGTCCTGTCAGCTAAGTCCTGAAGGCCTTAATGATGCGTTGCTCCCTTCCCCTGCTTTTCCATTCCCGCAATATGCGCTGCAGACTGTGATCTGGGCATTGCAATTCTGATTTCTTGTACCATGTGAATGGTACATGTGAAGCTTTGCCTTCATGAGTCAGAAGAAGCCACTAGATTATGCGAGCCGAAGATTTGACCAACTTTTGATCCTGGACTTACATGTGCTGCAGGAGCAGAATGAACTTTCTGGACGTTCCAGAATGACAGTATAGAAGCCTGGCCTGGGGACAGAAGACAACCGGAGGTTTTATGCATGGTCTAAAGCAAAGATCACCAGTTTGGCAAAGCTCCCTTTCTCCCAAACTAATTTCCTAGCCCTGCTTTTCCCACTTGCTCTCCAAAGCTGTACTCACTGCTGAGGCCCTCTGGGTTTGCTTTGTTGCCGTGGGGACTGTGGGGGGATCTTGGTGCTTGCTTATTTGCTGAAGGATTTTGTTTGTGGTGGAGCTGGAATCAGCTGCTTCCCTGAGGTACTTACAACCCCTCTCCTCCTTGAGCCTCTTTCCCTGCGCTCCTGCCCTCGCCTCCTTTAGCAAGGCAGACAGTCTGTCACTTCCTGCGCACAGGCATCGCTCTGTGCTGCTGTCCAGGGCCACCAAACACTTACCCATACCAGTAGGATAGACACCATCACTTATACCACCAGTTCCCTCGTATGTCTGCTCCTGGGGTGCCTGAATGATCAGGAAATAAATGACAGCTTGGGAAAGAACAAGCCCTAAAATCCCTGAGGGTGGGATTTTCTTTTGGTTTTGTGGGGTTTTTTGTTTGTTTGTTTCTGCATTGCCTGTCTCTGCCCTTCTGCTGCCAGTCGGCTGTACTTCCAGAGTGCTGGCTGCAATGTACAGCAGACACTGTTGGCTTGGTAGGTCAAATGGGAGGTCAAGGCTCTGCTCGTTCCCAGCACGTGGCCCTTCCATGGACTACCTGTGTCTGTGCTGTGCGTGAGGCTGGGAGAGGGTGAACCTGCTTTTACTGTTTTATAGTAACGTGCTTTTGTAAACATGTTCTTGGAATTATTTTGTACCAGTTTACATTTGTCTGAGGACTGTGGATATTTTTATACTAGTGCAAGTGCTTTCTGTATATTTCTGCACATGTTATACTGTGTTTTACTTATTTCCTAGTGAATGCTGAGATGTTTTGTATCGTCTCCTGTTAACACAACACTGGGCTCATAATTTTATTTTACTATGGAAATTCAACTAGTTCCTGCTGGTTTTTTATATTTTTTCCAGCTTTAATAGGCAGCAACGATACTATTTATTTTTTCTCACTGCTTTGCTGTCCAGGAAGTAGCTCAAGGCTCTTACGTGGCTCTGTGCCACATTGGCACAACACAACATGCCTTGTGTTCTGGACACTGTTATGGTGACTTTCTCCTTACAGAGAGGAGTAGGAAAGTTCATCAATGAGCAAGTTCAGCAATGGGCTGCAGGCAGGGACTACATCTCTCTTGGAAAAGAAACAAAGACTTTCTTCCTCCTGGCAAACAGTTTCTCTGTTGCATGATCTCTAGTGGGTTGGTAAAGAGAGCATGGGGTTGTTATACTGAAATCAATTGTATTTGAATTGCAAATTTTTCTCAAGTATTTTTTTCTTCAGGTTTTACTCATCAATTTTATTTCAGCAAGAGCCACGCACCCAGGCTAGAATTTTGTGGAGAGCATGACAGTTTTCAAGGTCTGTAGTTGCTGGTTCCATATCCCTCCCTGCTACTCAAAGATGAGCAGTTTGGTTTGGGAGCACTGAAGACACAGGTGGCTGTTAATATGATCAGAGCTTCTAATGGATAAGGCTTCAGTCCAGCCTTGCCCATAGCTATCCAGTTTTCCCATGAAGAAAATAGTTGTTAGCTGATACAGGAGACAGCCTATTCTTGTTCTTAGATCAGTTCAGATAACTAACCATGGTCACATTCAATATGCTTACTGCCACAAGAGAGCCAAG
The DNA here is from genome assembly GCA_013400535.1 of Scopus umbretta. Lineage (NCBI taxonomy): Eukaryota > Metazoa > Chordata > Aves > Pelecaniformes > Scopidae > Scopus > Scopus umbretta. The sequence continues at coordinate 10,088 of VZTL01061213.1, forward strand.
GGCTGAACCCTGTATGGAAACACATGCTCTCCAGAGCAACAACGGACTGTGTTTGAGAAGGAGCAAGACTGGACAAAAGGCTGGCTTTTTGGGGCTGGCAGTCATGTACCTTTAATCCATGCTAACATTGCATGTAAGCTAGGACAAAAGAAGACACCCCCTGAGACAGAACTGATAGTAACGCTCTGTTCTTGGGTTCCTATATGCAGCTCTCCTCTGTGATAGTGAAGGTAGACTTGGTGGAATTGCTGTCCCTGAAGCTGAAGGACTGCTGCTCCGATAAACTATATTCCATGCACAGTTTGGGTTCAGCTGTATTTCTGTATTGACGCTGCAGCCGCCTTCAGACTTTTCACTTTTGCATGATTGACAGAAAGGGGTCTAGAGGAGGTAAGGAATATTAGGCATGGGGATAAGAGGTATCAGATGGAAAAGCTGTTGGCCAGATCTTTCTGATAAAAGCAAAAGATGTTGCTTTTAAATCAGTTTGGCACTGCTGTAACACTGACTTCAGATGATTTATTCTGGGGACGTACTCTTACTATCATACCCAGGACTTGTATTTTTCACTGCTTTGAATCTATTTATTTCTGTCCAACTTTCTTCAAAGTTACTTTCCTATTCCTATACTCGTAACTTGCTTATGCAACATACATGCTATGTGTAAAATTATATTTTCATAGAAACGCTGATGTTTGCATTCACCACTGAGAAAGGGAAGTTATTCTAAAGCCTGTTCTCTCGGAAAGGAAAGCTTTATCTGTACATCTAAACCAGACATAACCTGACTGGGTGAACCTTGCATTAGTGGACCAAGCAGTTATCTCAATAAAGTGGGGTTTGTAAATGGCGTCTGTTCAGTGCTGGTGAAGGGGAAGATAGCTTTGAAATGAGAAGGGACAGAGAGGGATACAGCGCATAAGTCAGTTGGAGTGCTTGAGATTAGCCACCCATTGGTCCTGGAGAAAACCTTTTCTATCATTTTTCCCCAATGTTTTAGGAAAGTATCTATTTTCTGAGACTGGTGAGATTAGCAGACTTAGAACGTTAGCAGGCCGAGAGTAAAATTTACATCTACTTTTCAAATCGGCATGAACAATACAGAATTGAAACACAGGCTCTGCTCAGCCGCAAATTTCACTGCTTCCACTCCCAAGGTTGTGTCAAGTGCTGCGACTGGCTCAGCTCAGCCCAGGCAAGTCCTATATGCTTAGGAGCAGCCATTCCTAAATCATTTAGCGGGGCTCTAACAGCAGCAATGCGTGTGATGGAATTGTATTGCGTACGGTGCTGGCCAGCCAAGCCCTCGGCCCTCGTGCTTTCCGACTCCTTGACGAAACACCGTTGCTTTCAAAGCCTGGGGGGAGTCTTCGGCTGGGGGAACCTGTGCTGCTGAATCCCAGGCAGAAGCTGTCACCACAGCCACCGCACAGAAGAGCTTCTGGCTTCGTGCGTCCCCGTACAGAGCTGGTATCTCGCTAAAATCTGTCACCGTCACCCTGTGTGCTGGCGCCAGGGAGGATCCAAGAGGGCCCGTTGCAATTTTGGGTGGGTGCTGCACAAAGAGACGATCGGCAGGTTGGGCTACGGCCCAGCTTTGTCGCTGCCGGACACGCTCCCGTCGCTGACGGGAACCGCGCAGCGGCACCCTCCGCAGCCAGGCTTCCCTACGCCCTGCGGGCGCGGCGGCGCTGCTGAAGCGCTGGGCCGGGCCGGCGCGCAGCGTCCCCAGCGGCCCCGGAGCCTCCGGCCGCCCTGCCCTCCGCGGGGACGCACNCGGGCCGCGGCCCAGCGTGGGGCGGCCCCGTGCACCGGTCTGGAGGGCTCCTGCTGCCTCCTGCCTGGCCCCGGCTCGTCCCGTGCCGCTGCTGCAGCCTCCCGGCACACCAGAAGGTGAGAGGCTCCCCCTCCCCTCGTCCCAGGCAGTCTGGGTGCCCCCGTATCCCCTGGTGTTCGTGCCCCTGTAGCTACCGTGTGGCCCCCGCTGCCTCGGGGGCAGACCCTTCACTTTCTCTCTTCGGGTCTTGCTTCCCCTGACTGGGCAGCTCAGGTTGCTCCGGGGAACCGCAGTTCTTCTCTCTCTAGTCCCCCAGTTCTCGTACCCTTGCCACCAGCCTGCCTGAGGCCCTGTACCGTCATTGGGTACCAGCTCCTTCACCACTAGTCCTTTTTCCCTGTTCCTCTCTTGGTCCCCTGGCATAGCATCTCCCTTTCTTGGTCGGCCCCACCTCAGCACCCCGGTATTGGTTTGCCCAGGGGTCTTACCAGCAGGCTGGAGGCAGTGCAGGCCTGCTGGGGATTTGCAGGCAGGCTCTCCTTTGTGCACCCCTGTACCAGCCTGTGCTGAGGAGCCATCTCTGCTCTATGTGTGGGGTTCCTACTGTCGGGGCTGTCCGGCTTGTAACACTGCCCTATTCCTCACAGGTGGCCTTGCCAGCTCTGTCCCCCACGATGCAGATGGGCACCATTGCGCGCTGGGAAAAGAAGGAGGGTGACAAGATCGGTGAAGGGGAGCTCATAGCAGAGGTATCCTGGGGGCGTAGGCTGTGCCGCGTTTCCAGTCGGCTGCGTGTGCATCCTGGGTTCTGTTCCGGGTTGCCCTCAACTTGAACACAGATCTTGGATTCAAGATCACAGATCCCAACAGATGCTGTTTGGAACGAGTGGCTGACAGCCTTTCAAAGCTGGCTGCTGCTTTTCCTCTTTCTGAGCAGGAGCAGTACTTAACCTGTTTGAGCACTTATTTTCCTAGAGCTGATGCCACAGGGTGGTTTCTCTAGAACTGTGTGTGTTGTGACCGTACGCTGTCAGACTGGAAGGCTCCGAGCCTGCTGGTCTTTTGTGTTGCCATAAAGATATCCTGTTCTCTCTCAAAGGTGGAGACAGACAAAGCAACAGTTGGCTTTGAGAGCCTGGAGGAGTGCTACTTGGCCAAGATCCTGGTGCCAGAAGGAACAAGGGATGTTCCTATCGGGGCCATAATATGTATCACAGTAGAAAAGTAAGTATTTTGCTAACCCTTGACTTGAATTTTCTCTCTTGGGGCTTCTTGGGTGCCTTGAGTGAAAGGCTTAGAGACAGTCATCTGACTGGTTTTGTGGTTCTGCATTTTCTTCTAGGCCTGAATATATCGATGCCTTTAAAAATTACACTCTGGATTCTGCAGCGTCTGCCCCCCCTGCAGCCTCAGGGCCTCCCCCTCAAGCTGCAGCTCCCTCACCACCAGCTCAGCTTTCTCCTCAGGCTCCTGGCAGCTCTTATCCTCCTCATATGCAGGTAAGAGAGCATTGCTGATGATTTAAGGCTTGTTGCACTCTTTTTCTGTCTTTGGCATTGCTAGCTCTAAGGCATTTTGTCATAAATACTATCTGGAGTGGGAAGTTACTAGCTATAGTTGCAGGAGCGTGTGCTACTTGAATTGTTGCATGCTTAAAGCGGGTGTTTGGTAAGGTCCCAGAAAGCTTTTTTTCAGAAAATTATTTTAGCATCCCAGCTGCTAGTAGAGGAGAGACTTGTCTCTCCAGGATTGTTATGCAGTCTAGAAAAATCTGCTACATTTGCATTATTTGGACAGTTCTGGTATAAAAAGGCCTTATGCTAAGTGTGAATAAGCTGTGAAGGCCCTGCTTACGTCTCAGAACAGAACTCAAGTCTGTGATATTCTGATGAACACAGCAGATGTGTTTGTGGGTGACTAATGATGAGTTGTATTTGTGGGTAATCTTTTTGCCTTGCCTAGATATTGAAATGTACATCCACTGTTATATTTGAGCATTTTTTAGTGGGGTGTTTCCGTGATATTCCTTTGAAAAAGAAAATTTGAAATTCTAAACCTCATTCCACAGATGATAAATGGGGGAACTGAGTTGTCTGAGGTGTTACGCAAAGTCAGTAATTGAAAAAAGGATTAATTAAAGGCTTCTTAATCTGATTTGTATTTTAGCTATGAAATTTGCTTACCTCCCACTGCTTGCCTCATCTGTCCGGTTTTGCTCTGAAGCTGTACTCACACGTGCTGTATTTGTTGCACAGCGATATGCATGTGCAGACCTACAGCATCTTTGAGTGCTTATTGGAAGGCAAGTCTGTATAGTTTTTAAAGGGGCCAGACCTGTTTGTCACAGAGTGACTTGCTTCAATCTTCTTCAGCAAATATGGAACAGCACCCTGCTTTGCTGTAATGGAGCCAGATCTAGGAGTGCCTTAAAGGCTGGCTACTTCTTTAGGTTGGCATCATTTAGTCAGGAGTTAAAACTGCGTTCCTGTTCCTTTTGGATTTACCTGAATCTGATTCTCTTGCATTCTCTGGCTTCACAGGTCACTCTCCCTGCCCTGTCACCTACCATGACAATGGGCACAGTGCAGAGATGGGAGAAGAAGGTTGGGGAGAAACTGAACGAGGGAGACTTACTGGCAGAAATTGAAACAGATAAAGCCACAATAGGTGAGTCAACTCCAAAGCCGAGAATGGATGAGGTGCCCTTAAAACAGGAGGATCCAGAGTAGCCTCTGTGCCACCTGTTCTCCTAGCTGCTCAGGACATGAAGCTGTGGGGCAACTATAGTAAGTTTTGTTAACTTCATTCCATTGGAGAGCTAAACGTCGGAGTTCCTAAAAACACTTCTATTTCTTCATCAATCCTTCTTAGTAATGTAGAATGCATGGAGACGTTTCCCTATTAGTTGCACTGAAAAGTATCCTGTTGCCTACTAAATGTAGAACGGGGCTTTAGCTACCAAAGTCTTTAGAAACAGCTTTTAGAGGAAATCTTCAGCTGCACCAGACACCGGACTAGTTTTGTTTCTTTGCCTTGCAGGCTTTGAAGTGCAGGAGGAAGGCTACTTGGCAAAAATCTTGGTGCCTGAAGGAACACGAGATGTGCCATTAGGAACAGCTCTCTGCATCATTGTGGAGAAAGAGTCTGATATTCCAGCCTTTGCTGACTACCAAGACACTGCAGTAACTGACATGACGGCACAAGCTCCACCTCCTCCTCCTCCTCCTCCTCCTCCTCCACTAGTAAGGACCATTCTTAGCATGTGAGAGAAGTTACGGGGACTATTAAGAGGTCTGATCTGAACCGTTCTGCTGGTTTGACAGTGTGAAGCCCTGGCTCCAACAGTGCTGTTTATGATTCTGTGAATGCAAGGCTAACACCTGTGTTGGTGATAGGTCACCTAAGACGCGATCGCTAGTTTACCCTCCAAAAACTGCAGCAGGTAGTCATTGATTATGATATCTTCTCCAGCCTATTGCTTGTGCCAGTTCTAATGCCTCATCCTTGAAAACTGGGAGCATAATTTATTTGTTTCACCTTTTTTTGGTGTATAGTTCAGCAGCTTAGTTGGCCTCCTTCTCAGGAAGTTTCTGACTTAATTGCTGGCACTAGGAAACTTCTCTGAAGCTGAAAACGTTTTCAGATTAGTGAATATTTTTGCTATTCTCTTCACTGAGAATTAGATGGTCCTGTTCTCTTATTGAACCTTCAAAGCTTTTGCGGGATGATCCTGAAGTTAATGGCTTTGATTCTTCTGTTAAGGTGGTGGGAACTCCTGCTGCTGCTGCTCCTCCCCAGCCTGCTGTTCCTTCCACTCCAGCAGTCCCCACAGCTGGGCCACCTCCCCGGAAAGGAAGGGTCCTGGTTAGTCCCCTGGCAAAGAAAATGGCAGCAGAAAAAGGAATTGACCTCGCCCAAGTGAAAGGTAGGTTGCCCTTCTACATCCTTGCTCTCACTGTCAAGTGTCTGTCCCACTAGGTACATAATTGCCTATTCTTTCCTTTCCTCCCTGTCAGGAACATCCTGACTGTGCAGCTGTCATCACCAAAGGTTGTGTTAAGTGACTTTTCTCTGTTGAATAAAACTGGTAGCTTGAGAAGCAATGCCCTGTTGCAAATGACTGAAATCCTTTTATGTTTTTCTCTGACCTCTTAGGAACTGGACCAGATGGTAGAATCACAAAGAAAGACGTGGAGTCATTTGTGCCACCAAAGGTTGCTCCAGTGAGTAGGCTCGAGATCTGTAAAAATGGATGTTTTATTACAGTGATGGAAACACACTGTAGACGTGCAATTACTATATGGAACTGTTACTGCTGGATTGGTTGGGTTATGATGCTTTGTGGGCTGTGGTGACTGTTAGATTGTAAATCAACTTGTCAGAAACACAGACAAAGTTTTCTTCCTTTATTTGTCCCTTTGGTATTTCACTGAGGAAAAAAAAATTACGCACTGCCAACCCTTCATTTGGTTGCTACATTGTTATGGATTGAGGTAAGCCCATCCCAACTGACCTAACGTTGCTGAAAAGAGACAATTGGAATGAAAGCCAGCCGTGTGAACCAACAGCCTGCTGTCGCTGTTGCCACAATTCTGTTCTTATACCATGAGATGATGGAAGTGTTGCTTTGTGTACTGATGGAAGGGATGTGTCTGAGTGCAGTTTGAGAGTGCCCTCTACCGTACCTCTCTGCTGTAAAACAATCATCTAGTAGGACTTTACTGTTCTGGGAGCTTCATAGCAGTGTACATCAATGTTCCGTTTCTAAATCACTCAAGTACTGCATTTAATAATTGAATATAGGACTTGCAAGGAACCTAGTGGGTAGTGGAGGGGTGAGGCTAGAGAGTAGAATTGTCCGCTGCTCTTAAGCAAGAGGCAACGTAGCCTCAGCGCTTGTCCCACATACTGAATTACTCTGTACAATTGATATTTGGATAGTACTGTGAATTATGCTGCCTTTCTCTGATTGCAGGCTCCAGCACTAGAGGCAGTTCCTGCAGCTGCTGCAGTTGCAGCAGCACCAGTGGGGACCTTCACCGATATCCCTATCAGCAACATTCGGAGGGTAAGAAGATTTTTATTCCTTTCTGAGATCGTTATTTGCAGTCATGAGTTTTCCAAATTGATTTCTTTTCATCACTGCTATGGTATACCTGCAGGTCATTGCTCAGCGGTTGATGCAGTCTAAACAAACAATACCTCACTACTACCTTTCCGTTGATGTAAACATGGGAGAAGTACTAGTGCTAAGGAAAGAACTCAATCAGGTAAAGCATTTAGGCATGGTGAGAATGTGTGTGTGGGGAAAGCTGCATTCTCTCCCAGGTTTGCCAACCCTGCTTTTTGGTGATATGCCATTTTGGCTTGGAAAAAATAGCCTTTTCAGTGCCTTTTCTACCTGTTGTGGATCAGTTCTGGACTCTGTGACAGACTGAGACTTTTTACTGAGGTACTGTGCACTGATTTCCGACTTCCCTTGCCGCTTTGTACTCAGCTTGGTGTTCAGTTCTTCCAGCTGGAAAGTAGGGCAGAAGGGTAAAAACGGTTTTTAAGAGTAAAAAGGGTAGAAAATTTAAGCAAAATAATAATCCTAAGCCAAGTTTGGGGAAAAAAGAAGACATTGAAAAAGATTGTACCTTCTTAAATTATGAAGGAGATGTATTGACCTCCTAAATTGTCTTGGAACTTCAAATATTAATGCTTAGAAGTAATGTGATTGTTTTCTAACATTTTTTCTAAGTCGGGCTGCATGGCAGTGACTATCCAAGTTAATTGAGGTAATGTGTAAGAGAGAAACTGACACCTCAAATCTCTTTATTTACAGGAGGTCTCGGATAACATTAAACTTTCTGTCAATGACTTCATAATTAAAGCTTCTGCTCTGGCATGCTTGAAGGTGCCTGAGGCAAATTCTTCATGGATGGATACAGTTATTAGGCAGTAAGTTTATGGTACGGTCGAAGCCAGAAACTTTCTTTATTCAGTAGAGAGTTCATGGCAAAATAGCAGACCTTCTGCTGGGGTTTTGGGGAGGGAGGGGAACGGGTGTAATGCAAGGGTTGAGGGGCTTTCGTTAAAGTGCTAGGAACCTTGCGTCTAAGGCTAGTGTGCAAGGTGAAATAATTGTTGCAAAATTAATATTAATTTACAGTTGTCTGAACAGTTTTGAAAACTTTTTTCTTTGTTATCTCGCTAGAGTAATTGGCATCTCCTTTGTGTCTTGCAGAAATCACGTAGTGGATGTCAGCGTTGCAGTTAGTACTCCTGCAGGACTTATAACTCCTATTGTGTTTAACGCACATATAAAGGGCCTGGCTTCTATTAGTAAGGATGTGGTTTCTTTGGCAACTAAAGCCCGAGAAGGTAAACTTCAGCCTCATGAATTCCAGGTGAGAAGCTTGGTTTGCTCTTAAACATTGCTACCCTTGACTTCCGCTCAGAATGTGTGAAGCCCATTTTGTAATGTTTCAGCCACGTTCATTAATGTTCCACATGACACAGCTTTTGTGAATTTGACTATGAATGCATTTTTCTTGTAGGGTGGTACTTTCACAATTTCCAATTTAGGAATGTACGGGATTAAGAATTTCTCTGCCATAATCAATCCACCTCAAGCCTGCATCCTTGCAGTTGGCTCCTCAGAGAAAAGGCTAGTGCCAGCTGATAATGAGAAAGGGTAAGTATTCATCTGATTCTGCATAGACTGAGCTTCTGAATTCAGACTTGAAATAATGGCTAGATTTCTAACGCTTCCATTAGATTATCACGTAAAAAATAAAATTGTTGACGTACTGCTTTCGGTACCTTCTGAAGTACAGTGAGATCTTGTATAAAAAAAAAGGGTCACACAGATGTTAGAGAAATGCAGTGACTGATGAATGATCAGTCAAAGATCATTTATTCTTGCAACTTCTTTGCAAGTTAAGGAAAGGATGTTTCTTTCTGTGAGGGGTAGGGTTAAGCTGTGGAAAAGAGTCTGGGATCCACAACAGTTTGGTCACCTGTTCCTCTTTAACAACTTGCTTAAATTTGCATTTAAGGAAAACCGAAAGGATGTACTGTAATTCAAGTGTCCTGTAGATAATATTGCCTTGCTTGGAGCTTGTACTAGCATAGACCCAGAGGAACGTTTAGGATTATTTAAAGTTGTTAACAGTCCTAGGTATCTATCGCTGACACATGCAGAAACTGGAGGTTACTGGGTAAAGCGGCTTTTTTGACTTTAATCGTGTGGGGCTGTTCTTGTGATACAAAGAAAGATGAGTTTCCTGTCCTAAAGAGAACATATAAATATGTTTCTTAATTGTAGAAAAGGAATCAATCTAATCTGCTCTCCAATTGCAATCTTTTTTAGAGGCGCAGAGGGAGAAAGTTCAGTTACCAAGCACCAGCTGCTATTGCTGATTCGCTGATAAAAGCTTTTAGCAAAAAAGCTAAAAGTGGCGCTGACTTAGCACTGGCTTGCAGAAGATTGTGTTAAGCTTTTATTTCTTTTTTTTTTGTTTTGTTTTCTTTCAGATTTGATGTGGCCAGTGTGATGTCCGTTACGCTTAGCTGTGACCATCGTGTTGTAGATGGAGCAGTTGGAGCACAGTGGCTTGCTGAATTCAAGAATTTCCTTGAAAAGCCAGTAACCATGCTGCTATAACTTAACCATGCAAGCAAAATTTTCCTGGGTCACACTGTTCTGTTTTAAACAAGCTATTTAGAGTTTAGTGTTCAGACTTATTAAAAGAGTTCCTTTTTATTTTAAATATGTATTATATTATCTGGTAATGTTATTACCAGTCTGTACAGAAAAAGTTTGCAGAAGTGCTTTTCAGAGCAATATTACAGCTATACTGTATTTTTATACAGTTAGTTAACTTGCAAACTCTTCCAAAACAGAGTTAAGCATCCCAGATTTAAAAACTATCCAGGCAGTATGTGTACTGCCATCTGCTTCTAAACTAGAGTGAACAGGGGGGTGCATACCAAGCAATTTCATGACCTCAGTGTTGTCAGAAATTTGAATTACAAACATCTCTTCACAGGAGTTCAAATGAGATGGTAACTGAAATGTACGAGTTAGTAGAAGGTGAATTCCCTTATTATCCTGTTCTCCTGCTGGGGTGGGCGAGTACGACAGATGCACTAAGGGACTGAAGCTCCTGGGAATAGTTTCTCAAAGGCCAAGTGCTAGCATTCCAAACCTCTCTTGGAATTTGGCACTGGTCAGGACCTTCTCAGCTATGTGATCCCTTTTGAGCACTTTAAAGTAAGCTGAAAGAGCACTGATATCTGTGGGGTCACGGCTCTCGGATACCACAGGGGATGTGCTGTCTTCTCATGGACTTTCACTTACGTGTGCTTTTTGTATGAAAACTCTGTAATTGCTATTCCTCTTGCTAAGTTAGTATCAGACTATGATGCCATGGAAGTAACTGTTTTGCAGAATGTTCAAGAGAATCTGTGTGTTGGAACCCAATATAGGCAAATCACACACGCTAATAATCCCATCAGTGGACATTAATCATGTGATGACTTGAATGTTTGGATTATTTTTTTTTTCAGACATTCTAACATAGGAAGCTCTGAGTTAGTCACTGGTGCTGTGGTTCTTCCCTGAATTGTCTATGTTGTCCCAGCCTCAGCAAGCTGCAGAATGTGCTATCCATGTATATATTGTATGTAAAGTGCTTCAATAGTTTGTTGGACTTCGTCCAGTTACCCCAGTCATTGCATCCTGAAAGGGGTGCAGTGCTGAACATTCTTAAATTCCACTTTCCACATGGAAATGTTAATGTAAAAAGGACGACTGTGTAGTAATAGCAAAGTGACCAGGAGAATTAAATAGGGGGGGGAGAAGCTTAAAAGGAAAGAAAAAGTTAAAGCTGATCTGTTATTCTGTATATTGCATTAAGTACTGTCTCCTGTCAAGTTCTACAAAATTCACTAAAGATATTGAAAGAAAATAACTGTGGAAATTAAATATTTTTATGGGAACTATTTAATGTCTGGTTGCTGTGATACCTGGTTTTTTGTGCCTGGCTTAAGCAAAAAAGTGCATTAAGGTTTTGTTTTTTCTTTAATGGTCGAAAATAGCTTGGTTCCAGACTTGCTCTAGTGAACCTACGTTCAATTAAATGTTTGGAATTGACAACTACTAAAACATGTTCCAGTGCTTTTCTGTTCAGTCACGTGTGGCTTACCGTACTGCTATAGCACAATCAGAGCTGTTTAGCCTGTCAGTCTGACAGTGAAACTCACCCTATTAACCTTAAATTGTAATCACAAATGTTCCAAAATAATACATGCTTTATTACTGTCATGCAGCAGTGAACTTTAATCTTCCTGGCATCCTTGCTGCAGTGTTCACCAGAACCTCAAATTCTGGCTACAGAGACCTTTCACTTCTGCAGTGAGAACACTAAATAGTTTACCCTATGAAAATGCTCTCTGAATGACTGTCAGGCTCTGGAGCACTTGCAACTCAAAAAATCCTATCCAGTGCGTGTGCTTGGGGTGCTGATAGTGACTTCTGGTACTGCCTGCATCCTGCAGCAGGCCAGCCCAGCTCATGCAGTGATAGAACTTCAGCTTGAACTTGCACCTAGAACCACTGAACAGTATTGCGGTGCAGCCTTCTAAGTTGCTTTGAAACAAAGAAGGGGAAAAGCTAGGAGTTACTGCTCTTTTGTAAGCCTGTGTTTTAAAGTTGCAACTCAACACCAGTTTGTCTGTTTCCATTTCTGACTGATGAGTATCAGTACAGAAACATGATTGTAGTGCAAATGTGTCATAGAGGCTGCAAGAATGACATACTACCAAATCAGTCGGGAAACTAAGATCACTTAAACTTTTGCTCGGTCCTTTCCCAGTTAATTCTAGTAATGCTTAGCAATCCGTGGTGTTTTGTATTACTTTGTATTTTGTGTATTAGCGTAAACTAATGCAGGTAGTTTTCCTAGTTGAAGTGCTCCAAGATTGGTTTTGGATGCTAGCTTCACACTAAGCATTCCTGAGCTTTGAATCTCTGTATGCTGTTTTGAATAGTACAGAATAGGTCTACTGTTTCATGGTCTCACTCAGAGATTACCAAACCGCTAAGAAGTGGGGTCAAGCATATTCAGTGACTGAAAAGACTACAAAGCCCATTCCACTTAAGATCAGCAGGGACTGCCCTGAAGACAAGAGCACCAGCACGCAGGGCAGCTCGTAGAACTGTGTGTGGCACACCTCTGCTGGTTGTTCCAGCATTAAATACATGTGGGCGCTGCTCTTAACTATGTGAATCCAGTCATCAATTTATTTAGCAAAAAGACTTCACAACTGTTCTTGCTGTACCTTAAGGCAAAACAAATGATGTAGTAAAGCATGTATGCATTTATGGTGCTTTACTACAGCTGTTAGCATACTCAAGTACTCCTTGAATATTTACAATCTTTACTTATTTTTTTCCCTAAGTTGGGTGGTGCCAGTATTCCTCCAGACTTCCTTTTCTACCTGCGTCTTCTAAAGGCATTTGAGGTATTCACCCCTGAAGATTAGGTCGTCAAAAAAAAAAAACAAAAAAACAAACCTAAAAACCGAAACAAACTCATCACCATCTAAAAGTTCGGATTCTCATTCTGGGCTTTTGTTTTGTTCTGTCAGCTGTGAACATCAACTGGACAGAATGCGGTCTATAAGGATCTGGCTTGGCAACTGGCACTGATAAACAATACCCGTTTTCCTTTGTGAAATACTGCTGTAGTTGTTTCTTCATCCACCAATTCTGGCAGCTCTAGTTGTAATTTGTATTTTTCAGGGACTTCAATGATTATGTCATCCTAAACCAAGAAAATGAAAATACTTGATTTAACTATTTGACAACGAATTAGCAGTGAGCGTTTCTAGGAATTGGATACTAGACAGAAAGCACAAGGTTATTCTTTCTGCTGTCTTACCTTTGAAATGCTCAGATCACACTCAGAAACAGAGCTAACCTTAGGCAATTCAATTCTGAGTTCAATTTTGAGTGGATTCTTGTTTGCATCCTTCACGGTGATAATTTCATAGACGGGGGTACTTAGCTTCTCTGGCATTTCAGTACTGGTAATTTCCTCTATCAGGGGTACTTCAGACTGCGTCGCACTTTCTTCCTTCAGCAGCACAGGAGCATTGCTGCAGTCCTCAGCTTCCATAGCGTGTAGCAGCTCATCGAGTGTCAGTTCTTTCAAGAAAAACAAGTTTTTCACACATACCGTCAGTTACTGAGAACTGTACTGTTATGCCACTTGACAAATACATCACGAAAGTTTTAACTGTAATTAATTGCAATTAGCAATTTTGTCAGCTGAAGACTGTTACTGGCAGTTTCTCCTTTGCCCACGACTTGGTTTTATCGCCAACGGGTTAAAAGTCGTTTTCAGAATGCTAGTTACAGCAGCAACCCTTTACTCAGGTTAGAGCAGAAGAAACTTAGCACCCCAAAGGATCAAACCCTGGCAGAGTTCCATGTCTAGTGGATATAGGAAAAATGGAATTTGCTGTTCTTGTGTCACTACAGTTTCTCAATACCAGAGATGAACGCACATAGGCCAGCAGGATTAAACTGATGCCTGGTATGAATACTACTGCCTTATTCTGAATTCTTGGAAGCTTTCAGTTTATGCTTATGGCAAGAATTGGGGTTATAAAGATGGGGCTTGAGTAAATTTGTTGGGGAACCTGACAGGTCCTCAAAAGACCCGTCAGTGAAAAGTGACGGCAGATCTCTACATACCCTTCTTCGTGTTCTGACTGAGATGTGGAGTTGGCATCTGCCTTCCTTTCAGCCGTTGCTGCATCGTTTCCAGGCTTCCTTTCAATTTGAACGATTCAATGGTGTAGACGTCAGACAGAATAAGGTTGCATCGTTCCTCAACGAACTTCAGTGTCAAATGGATCAGGTGTTGCATTTTTTCCGGGTTTTCTTCTCCCCTCTGAAGAACATCTGGGTTATATGCAATATCTATAATGCTGTAACGGTCTATAAAAGTAAGTTATGTGTCAGAATTGTTGTTACGGAACCATGCGCTGGCGTTCTTTATAAGCACTTGATTTAAAAGCAAAGGAAATTAGTTCGGGGCTTTTGGGCGGAGAGCTAATTCTATCAACCTGGTCTAGAGATGACACCTCTCCACGTGCTGCCCCTGCAAGTCTGCGCGTTCTAGGAGAAGCGCGGGAACACAATCCTTACGTCAACGTTCAGTTTCCTTCAGAAAGGAAGGACTCCTTTCGACGCCCTGTCGTGTCGAGCTACGCCCGTCGCGTCCCCGCCTCGCTGCCCCCCCCCCGAGCCAGGAGCCGGCCGCGGCCCAGCACCACGCTCTGCTGCGGCGGGAGGCTGCCTGGTGCCGCGCAACGCGCCGCTGCAGCCAGAAGAGCGTTCGGGGCGAGGCGCGGCTCTTCCGGGACGCACCTCCGCCGCCAGAGGCTGCTTCTAGCGGCCCCGCGCTGACAGGCGTGGGGTCGCTGGGGCCCTGGGGCGCCGGGACCCTTTTCCAGCTGCAGACGTTGACGAAGAGCGGCTCCGCCACGACGCCCTGCAAGAGACCGAGCCGCGGCTGAGCGCCCCGCCCGCGCTGTCCCCCTCCGGCCCCGCCGTCGCCCTCGAACCCCCGCCCAGCACCC
>VZTL01061213.1:24949-43213 GCA_013400535.1 Scopus umbretta
AGCAAACCTTTCATTGTTTTGTTGGGTTTTGTTTGGTGGTTGCTTTTTTTTTTCTTCTCTTCCTGTACGGCGTATGTGCTTTTAGTTGCGTCAGAGAAGCTGAACTTTGTGTTAATGTGCCTAGGCAATATTTTAGTGGAAGATTAAGGAACTCTGGTAACGATTTGATTAACTCCTGACACAATTCAGCAGGTCCAACTCGTTTATTTTCTATGTTTATAAAATCACTCATTTCCAGTCAGTGTCCATAAACATAAATCTGTGCCAAACCACTCCATATTTACATGCTATGTTTCTTCAGCCTGTAGTGTAGCTTCTTACTTTGGCTTGGTCCTTCCAGATAATATTTATATACTGAATTCTCTAACAGCACGTATGTTTGGGATGGTAACGAATGACAAGGTAGGATAGCCAGAACAGCTGAGATGGAAAAATCGGGCAAACCCACCAGTTCTGATGCCGTTACCCTTATGTGCTTTGCTAGGGTATTACCATCAAGAGATTCCCCTTTTATATATATACACACACACACACACCCCTTGGCTATAGCTAGAAATAATTCTGTTTCAGTATAGTAGGAAAGCTGGCTGTGAATTTTGTTAGCAGGAGCATCGAGCTAGGAGCTGACGTTATGTGCTACACGTCTCTAAAGTTTCCCTAATGTTACACTTGTTTCCGTTCTCTGGCCTTCAGATTCAGGAAGAGACAGAAATGTGGAAAATAAGAGAGTGGGAGAAGCAGACAGAAGAGACTTACTGGAAAAGGCAAAGCAGAATGCTGTCGGACGCCTCCAGGTGGGTTTTAGGTGTGTGGAGGAGGTAATTCTCCTGACTTAGCTGCCGAACCCTTTTGCGTTAGAACGCTTTAAGAGCATTCTGTGAGGACGATGTGTTTACAATATATGAAGACTACATAGACGACAGATATATTTATTTTCTCCTTGATGAGTCCCTGGAAAGAGGTCAGACCCGTGCTTAAGTCTGACGTTTTATCTCTTCGTCTAGGTGTGTAGTCTTCAAAATACATTAAGTAGGCTGCGCTCTCTGAAGCAATGGGCGTAGGAAGTGGTCAAGTAATATGTCAGAATGCTGTAAGGAAAGTCTAATGTATTGCCATTTAGGTTAGCAGTATAAAAAACCCTCTGTGGTGTGGAGTCCTGCACTGTTGCAACACACCAGTATTGACAGCTGCTTGTGTGGTATCTCTTAAATCATTCTGACATGCCTGAGGATTCACAAGCTATGTGAAAACAAGCTGGACTTCAGGGGGTAGGGGCTGGTTTGGGGGGGCAGAAGGCTTACTACCGTGAAAACTTTTCAGAAGCGTGAATGTTGCAGGAAGTGGGTTTGGTATCTCGGGGGAGAACACCTTTCAGACTTATGTTAAGTCCAGGGCTGCTGCTTGGCTCAGGAAGTGCGGCATTTCAAGAGAGAAACAAAACTAGAGCCACAGGCATGTGAGATCACTCAAAATTGTTGGTACTTTCTGTGGCCTTGGCGTCTTAGTCTTGGTACCTGCTCAAATTGCAATTCTAGTAAGTCAGTCCTACCTCTTCAGTTTCCCCTTTGCTGCTTTTACTAGCCTATGTCTCACTGCATATTGTTAGTCTGCTCCTGCAGAGTATTCTAGAGGAAGAGAGCTGCATTTGTTGTGGTAGACAAGACAACCTCTTCCTCTGATTTTGCATTGTGAGCATCTCTGTCAATAATTCTGCTGCGCAGAGGGCCATAGTAACTTTTGAAAACCAGTGTTAGCTACTGAACTGGTTTTGTGAGAGCTGTCAATGGTGAGTGTCTGTTAAAATGATAGCTGGTCTTCTTGCATAGATGGACATCCAAGACTTGCTGGATTTTTGCTCCTCTCGCTGGACTAACCCCTTGCTCAGAAAGTTTCTCCATCAGAGCTGACAGCTGAAGGACAACTGTTCTCTTTCTGCAGCAGTCGGATGCGCAGTGACGGCTTTGATGAGGGGGGCCACAGGGCTGACTGGAAAACAAAGAACTCACAATTTCTTGACCCAGTCGAAGATGATCTCCTTAGGGCCCGATCCTGGAATAAAAAGCTGTACGACTGTGAAGCCAACATGCCAGACAGGTCTGTGGGTGGGGAATTAATGTTCTGTGACTATAATGGTAATTAAAAACACTTTTCCGGAGTCCTGTATCAAAAAGTTAGTACATTTCTCTCTTCAGTCCATACTCCTGTAAAATAATGCTTGATCTCATTTTGAGAATGAATAAGTAACATGCAGAAACTTTTGCAGTGTCACAGAATACCTGATTTGAGTTCATCCATAGAGTTCCTAAGTCACAGTAAGCAGGAAAAGCTCAACCCTAAGCTTAGCAGCTAAGCTTAGTATTTGTTACTTTGCCCAAGGAACTTAAAAAATCTGGAGAAATGCAAGTTAGTGCTTTCGAGGGTTATTTTAAAGAAATTTGAGTTGTAGTTTTCCCTAACTAGAAATGGAAAAGAGACTGAGAACATAAGGTGTATTTAAATAGTACCAGCCAAATCAGTCAGATTTCCTTCCTTCTTTGTCGGGAAGGTTCTGACAGCCCTTCTTCTTTGCTATCTAAACTCATGTTCATTCTGTGACTCTGTCTTTTCAGAATTACATTTTTTTCCTTAGACACCTTGTCTGTTTCTAAAAGATGGTTCTGCTTTCTTACAGATGGGGTCACAGTGGCTATAAAGAGTTGTACCCTGAAGAATTTGATACAGATAGGTAAGGCAAGCAGGCTTACTAATGTATCCAGAATCTTACTTCTGTCAGGTTATGCAGGGAATTTTACAAACTGAGTTTTAAGTTTTGAATATAGATCAGCCTTGAATGTAAAGCAGCACTGTTTAGTTACAGACACCCACTGAAAAAAGTCCAGTCCATTGATGTGGTTCCCCCTTGTCTGAGTCTTAGGAGGGGATTGCATCTTTTATAGTAAGTAGACATTCAGCTTTAGCCTGAGTTACTAAAATGCTATGAATCTGGAAGGTCTGTCTGTGCTAACAGAGAGCCAGAGCAGTGGGTTGAATCCAAATTGGCTCAGTATACACCCTTTCAAATATCAGCTCCAGGTACTCCTTTCTATTATAGTATCCCTGTATTTTCTGTATTTCTCCTTATTTGGAGAATATAAATTCTTGCAGTATCCTGGAGAGCGGAGACTTAACTGTAAAATAAGATCTTAGACAGAATTAATTCTTTTTAAACTACACCTAACAGAATTGTCAAGTACAATATTTGTCAGGCTTACAGATTTGAAGTAACCTGCTATAAATGAGGTTTCCTCACTCAGTGGCTTTCAGTACACATTCTCCTTGATTCTTGCTCAAACGTCTTACACAGAGGTATTAGTAAGGTGTGGACCCAAGCTGTTAATAAGCACTTGAAACAAAAATGCAGCTACCACATCTGTCAAAGCATCTGCTTCCCTGCTGTAGCCAAATGAACTGATGGGCTTGGTTAACACTTTGCGACAGAAAAGGCTCAACTGCCTGTCTGCTTCCTTTTGGTCATGCTGTATTCTTTTCACAGTGACCAGCAAGAAGGAGATGAACAAAATGCTATTAATGGGAAGAAGAAATCTCATCTGGGAAAGCAAACTGCCCGTGAGTCTCACAAACGGAAGAAAACAAAGAAATCGCACAAGAATAAGCAAAAAAAGCGATCACACAAAAAGCGAAAGAAAAAGAAAAAGGAGCAGGGAAGAACATCATCAAATTCATCCCGGGAGACCGAGTGCTCAGAAGACGAGACTTCAAGCACGCGGAAAGGGAAACACAAGCGCAAGAAAAAGACCAAGAAAGTGCCTGCCAGGGAACCTACCTCTTCCTCTGGGCAGGAAAGTGACTTTTCTCATGCAAGCAGCTCAACCACCAGCAGCTCTGAGGACAGTGAATCTGAGGAGAAAAAAGAGAAACGGCCCCCAAAAAAGAGAAAGAAACATCACAATTCTGTGTCAGAGGGGCACAATGAAGTGCCAGAGAAGAGGAGCAAGAGGAAGAACTGGAAAGTGGCTGCTGATGAAAAATCGGAGGATAGCTCAGATGAGGACTGATGAGTCTAGGCTGCAGCTCAGACAATAAAGTAGAGGACAGAGGCAGGTATTTGTCTTTCAGCACTGCCCCATGGTACAACTTGTTTCAGCACTGTGGTTTATATACATCCTGCCAACCTACAGTGGAGAAACTGAGCCTTGGCAGCCTGCAGTGGGTGCCCCCTTGTTTTTTTCATTGATTTGACATTCAGAAAACTAGGGGAGCAGTTGCCTGTCTCACAGGTTGGCTAGTCCTGCCAACTTTACGTTCTTTTTCTGTGACCAGGTTGACCTCTGATGCACGAAAATATTACAGGCTATCTGCAGGGGGAAGACAGGCATGTTTGCACTGTTTTTTTGTTGGGTTTTTTTGTTTTGTTTTTAGTTTTTTTTTAATTAAGTTTTAGCAGGTTGCTTTTTTGGGTTACCAAATCAATGACCAAGACTTGCAATAGGTAGAGGGGAGAGACAAAAAGTCTGATAACAGAGGAAACGTCACTGGATTTAACCCTACGGTAGTTTTGTCTTCCCATCCTCCAGCAAAAGCAGACCTGTGTGGCAGCATGCACGTGGTCAGCTGGACACAGAAGGGAGCATGAGGGAATACTCTCATTCCAGGTGAAGGTGCAGTGACTCCTTCCATAACGATGAAAAAAAGGCGCCAGTGTGTTTGCTTGTTTTAGACTTCTCTCCAGGTCCTGGCATGGGCTGGCCATTGCGTCTACCTTTCCTTCATTCTCTCTAGGGGGATGCGGAAATTTGTGCCGACAGAAAAGCCTTGGTGGGTGTTGTGTTCTGTCTCTGGTCTGCCCAGTGTATTACTGGAGAAATTGGTACTGGGCCGTTCTCCCTGCAGTTGAACGGCCACGCCTTTTAACAAAATAAATAAATCCGGACACGTTCGATGCTTTTGTCATTGTTTTGGAGTAAAGCCCAGGGACAGAGCACAGGCCTGAGAAGTCTAGGGTGTCCTTGTGTTCTCCCTGTGCCATCTGTTTCTGCTTGATCAGAGCAGGTGGCTCTGGAGGGCCCGGAGGAGATGAAGTAAGGCAGGCTGGAGTGGACAGCAGCCACTGCGGAAATGCTGAGGTGGACGTTCTGTGTCGGTGACGGAGCACAGCTCCAGCTTTACTCTACGCCTGGACAAGTACCAAACGGTGTCAGTGCCCCTAGGCCCTCATTCCAAGTCCTGCTTACTGCCCCTCTCTTCACCTCACGTGGAAAGGCACTCTCTGCATGCCCTTGTCCGCCGGCTAGCGCGGAAGACCGGTCGAAGGCAGCGCTGCAGGCGCAGCTTGCTTTCAGCTGCTGGCTCTTCGATGGCGGCCACCTCCCGGCTGCTTCGCGCACATCACAGGACATGCCCGAGGAGGTGCTTATTTTGTACAGCTTCCCTCCTGCAAAGATTTTTCTCGTTAGCAGACGTGCAGGCGAGGAGCGCCTGGACCCGCTCTGCCCGTTCCTGTGGGCTCTGGAGACGGACCAAGCGTCCCCTCCGAGGCAGCGCTCCCGCTGTGCTGAGCGGCCCTTGCGCCGCCGCTGCGGGGTTGGGGGCGGCGCGGAGGTCGCAGGCGCCACTCGCCTCGGCCTCCCGGCGGCTCCGGGAAGGGCCGCGCTCCCCCCCCTCCTCCTCCTCCTCNCGGCCCAGCCGCGCGTTCTTCGTGCGCCCGTTACGCCCGCCTCTGGCCGGGGCTGCCGGTCTGTTGAGCCAGGCGGGAGGCGTTAAACGGCAGCTGTGAGCAAGCCAGGGCCGCAGAAATTGCCGCGCGGCACCGCAGTTTTTCCGGGGCTCTCCTTGGGTGAGGCAGGGTTGCCGACAGCACCGCCGCGTCGTACCGCCGCCGGTGACGGTACCGTTTTCAGCCGATAGCACGGCTGTTGGTTTGCGCTCTGCCCGGATCCGATTTCAGAGAAGGCACCCGTGACTTTACACTGCTTGAATTTGAAACGGGACGTTAGCGATGTCGGTACCGAGCTTGCGCATGGCGCGGGTCTTTAAGGAGGAGGTATGAACTGCATGTGACAAAAGTAAATCTCCGCTCGTTAACGAAGGCGGTAGCTTTTTCTAGGGTGGAAAAACGGTTGAAAGATTTTAAATCAGAAAGAAGGTTTAACATTTCTTACAGTTCAGCTGCTTTGCCATTGTGACTTCTTTCTGGAACGGTAGAGCTTCTGATTCACTGAGGTTACTGTCGGAAGTCTGATCTGCAGGCAGAGAATGTTCCTTACATTGTTTTTCCCTCTCTCCCCGTGGTAGGACCACACGGAGGTGACGAAAGATAACCATGTCAAGACCAAGTTCTGGTCTGTCAGTTGCGCAATTAAATATGAGAAATGTGACCGGAGGTTAGGGATGTTTTGTAGCCTTTACAGTGCAACTTAGAAGTGGAAAGGGTGATGAAAAGCTTGTAAAAGATACTGGCTTAAACACAGCTAGGCCGTTTCCTTCCTTTCTATTCTGGACTTCATATTAACAACAGACTTCATGCACGTGCTGTGAAGTCTTCGTGGCCGTGGAGTTCTACAGGGACAGCTTATCGGTCCGCAGCCTAGGTCCCTTTCATGTTTTACTTCAGGTTCTTTGCTTTCCTTATCTTGTCACTTTTGTAAGTTTCTTTCTCCTTGCAAAAAATGAAGAAAAACATTTGCATTTAGATTTAGATGGATGGGTAATAGCCGTGTGTTAGGTAAGCACTTTGGGGGTATTGTATTATAAAGGTAATTTCACAGAGTCAGTTCTTGAAGTTTTTAGCCTGGGCTGATGCTGACATTCTGGTTCAAAGTACTGCTGATGGTGTTAGGGTTTTGGTTTGCTCCAGAACCTTCCAGATGGTTTTTGGGTTTTTTTTTGCATGCTTCTAAAAGGTAAGAGTTTGTTACAGAGCTCCCTATTTCTATTTCTAGAGTCATCTGTTACATGGTTCAAATTGTACCCAGCTGAGTATCAATGGAGGACTGAAATCCTTTGACCGTCAGGCTCCTTCTAGGCCATATATCAGTGTGATGGTCCCAGAAGTTTCGTCTGCTATTTGTAGTTAAAAATAGCAATATTGGTTCCTGGGCAGGACTGTGCACAGAGTTGTCATGACGTGCCATTCGCTGGAACTTGTAGTTGTGTCCATCCGGATCTCAAAGCCATTTCTCAAAAGGTGGGAGTAGTAAATACTATGTAACAGTCAGGAATTTACCAGACAAAAAGGCTTTGCCTTCGGAGACACTTCTTTCCTGTGATGGGTTGACGTGGACCTTAGTCCTGAACCACAGGTTGTGAAAGTAGGGCTGGTGTTTATTTTGACTTTCCCTGTTGAGCTTCTGTTCCTTTGTAGTAAAAGAAGCTTCTCTCTCTTAGCAGCAGCAGCAAAGAGAGGAGTATTTAAAATTAGTGTCGTTGTCGGGACGGAAACGACACACACACACACACACACAGCAATTGTCAAAAAGAGAGAGAGTTTATTTTCTAAACAAGCCCTTTTATATCTTTCTTAAGAATGTGTGTCCATATACGATTGGCTCACTCGTGGCTCACTCAAAACCCAACAGTTCATAATCGGGTGACTTTCTCTTTGTTGTAACTTCAATAAGCTTTCTCTACTTGCAGTCTGGCAGTTACTTAATCTTGTTTACCCAGCTCTTCTCGTGACTCTCCAGCCTCTTCAAAGGTACACGGGTATCTGCTCAAGCTCAATGTTAAACTTGCATTCTGATCCCTCGGACCAGCCGAGGTTCCCCACAAATTAGCCTTTTATACACTGTGAAATAAATATTCTACAGCAGTAATTCAAAGGCATCTAGGTTTTGCTTGGATGAAAGCTTAATAATCCGGCTGGAGAAGACACCTAATTGTGTGGTGCTGATCAGGATGAGGTATCTGTTTTTAAGCTTACAGCACTCTGAACAGGAACTATGCATTGAAAAGTATTTCTCCTTACAGGCAGTTCCAAGGCTGCGTCTTTGCACTGGACAGGTGAGCGAGCTGTCAGTGTCCTCTTGCTGGGTCTCCTTCCTGCAGCCTATCTGTATCCTGGACCAGCCATGGACTATTCACTGGCTGCAGCCCTCACTCTCCATGGCCACTGGTAAGCACAATACGTCCCTTGGAATTAAGAGTAAAGTCTGATAGTCAGGATGGCTCCAAGCCTTAGGTCTTAAATCCGTATATGGTGGTAAGTCTACTGCATAATACAGAGTTCATAGCAAATATTCCACTAAAGAAGCTGAGACCTTGATCATTATTTTCTTGATTCCTGGGAGATGGATGCTTGCTCATGTTCTTCTTGTTAAATGTACTTCTGCTGTGATCTTTAATGTGAGTAGGCTAGAAGAGTCTAGTTAGGAGTGGATCCATCTGCGTGGCTGGCCTAACTGGCAGCATTTACAGTCTTGAGGTGATACTGGTCTGTAGTTCCTTGGCACAGGGATAAAGCAGATAAGGAACTTCATGGCTGCTTGTGTGCAGCTCTGCTTGTAACTTTCATCAGAGTGAATTCCTCCCCAGGTTGTGTGGGGTTTTTGTTCTCTTTTTAAGCTGCAAAGTTTCTCCGGTATTAAACTCCTATCTTGCAAAACACTGTCTTAAAAACCTAAAGGTGTTCCTATGTAGGAAAATTCTCCTTTCGTACTTCCAGGGGTATTCAGTGCTAGAATATCTTTAAAAGAAAGAAGATCGTTTGCTTGCCATAAATGTTAATTTGATTACCATAACAGATCAGATAATCCCTCTTAAGTAGCTGATCAGAAACTGCAGAGGAGTATTGCATGTATTTTTGAGGGGGTTTCTTTCACCTTTTGCTATGTTTTTCCTTAGGAAATCTTGTCCCAAAATAGGCTGGAAATAGTGCTTCAGATATTTAGGTGGGTATCAGTCCAGGCACTAACCCATCATATACCTTACTGAAGATACCTGAAGCCCTGTTTATCTTGTACCATTTTTGCTGGCATGTAATAAAGATTTCTCTGCCCGGTGGCACTGCCGTGTTGTGAGCTAGATTATGCGTCTGCCACACATCAGCCATTTCTCACTAATTCCGTTCCCTGTTCTCAGGGCCACTGGTCTTTTGCCATGACGACTTTGTGTGAATTAATTAGTGTGCTGTAAAGTCACACGCCCATTTTTCTGAGAAGTCTTAGTATGACTTAGTCTTATTGGCCATTGCAAAGAAAAGATCTTAGGAGAATCCCTTATCAGCACTATGGTTGAAGGGCAGCCTGTGAATCCCAAGTTAAGTATGCCTTATTTATCTGCACTTTGGGAGGCATGAAGTGTGGGTAAGTGCTGCTTGTGCTCCTGACCTTATTCCACTATCCAGTTGTAAAAAATAGCTGTAATCATTGGAGAGTAGTTGCCTCTCAGTGTGCTTCCACTTTCTGCGTCTCTTCTGTGTATCCAGGGGTTCCTTGCAACCCTTTTCTTGCTTTTGACATCTCTATGGTATTAGAACTCCATCTAAGTGAAACTGAGCTCAGTGTTCACTTGCAGTGGCATCTGTCGCAGGACTTTGAACCTTGCTAGGTCACTAGCGTGTCTGAATTTGTGGGACACGGGTCCTTCCGCTTCAGGCTAGGCCAAGGCAAAATCTAGGAAGAAAATTGTTGCATTAAATACGGTTCTCTTTTTTACCAAGTTGACATCTGTCATTGCAGAAAGCAAATCTTATTGTACTTTTGGGAAGAGGGCTGCCACATTAGTTGAATAGCATCCTCTGTCTTCCTGTTGCTGGATAGTTTAAATCTGGACAAGAGTTCACTTCCAGTCTGACAGATGTAGAAAAAAACCAGAGTATGCTGATTTTTTGGTGGCTGCTATTTTCTAATCTAAATTCATATCCTGGAGTCTTCTGTGCATTTGTGACAATGGCTGGTCCTAGAGCCACACCTTGCTGTTCAAGCAAGTATTTCCTTTGTTACTTCTCTTCAGTCCTTGAAGTCAGATAAGCTGCCCACTGTTTCTTGGAGGCAGATTCTACAGATTCTGTTGTTGAAAGAGCTGCGGTCAACAGCTTGTTTCCTCAGTGCCATTAAGAAAACTCTGAGCCAATGTGTATATTTCTTAATAGAATATGTGGAATGTTGTTTTGTTTTGTTTTTTTTAAATAGATGCGTCTTCTTTTTGAGTGGGAACTGGGCATTCTTTAAGAAATGTTTGCGATAGCAGGTGAAAAAAATGATGTATTTGAGCCATCTTAGTAGAACGCTCACATAAACTGGGTGGATTTCGGTGAGGAATGCTCTTTCCTGATTTAGTCTTTTTTTTCCCCCCCTCTTATTCTGTAGGGGTCTTGGGCAGGTTATAACTGACTACGTCCATGGAGATGTACCCATTAAACTGGCCAATACAGGTCTGTATGTACTGTCGGCCGTTACCTTCGCTGGCCTCTGCTGCTTCAACTATTACGACGTTGGTATCTGCAAGGCTGTTGCCATGCTGTGGAGCCTCTAAGATGCGCCTGAGTCCCTGACAAACATGATTGTTCACTGCTGCCTCTGCTTCATCATATTTTTACCAACATGTTTCATGCAAAACAAATGAATAACCAAGGGTCCATAGTATGTACATACTGCAGCGAGTTCAGAGCTAGTCTTTTAGGAATGAATATCCAACAGCAGTAAAAATGTTAGAAAAGAGGAAGTAGATTTAAAGTGGATAATGTCCAGGTGAGAGTGAGTTGATCCAAGATGCACTGTAAATTGGGAGGAATCAATTACATCAATCAATGACATTAGTGACAGACAGACATAGCTGCAGGTAACTTTCCTTGTAATGGCAGCTTTAACGAGTGTTTTTCTAAAATGACTGTTGTTTGGTTTCCTATTTTGTAAAACAAACTTGACTTGCAGAAAACTGAACTGTTATTTCTGACATTGCAACAACTGAACTCTAGGTAAGGCACACCCTGTAGCCCTTTGGACCCCGAGAGTCGATGTAGAAAAGGGAATACTTGTTTCTTAATCCATACAATAAAGAATTTACAGAAATTGTGTGTGTGTGTGTGCGCGCTTCTGAACGATTTTTACTACTTTTGGGTTACTTAAAATGTTTTCCCTGCAGACGGTTGTTTTTTTTCTTCTAAAATCAAGTTCATATACTAATTAATACTGTTACATTACAGTTCATACTGTTAGTCTGTGTTACTTCATTTAGATGTTACAAAATAAAAAATATTTTTATGAATATGTATTGTCCTTAATACTTAAAGAGGTGACTTAGACCTGGTTTAACACAAAAGCAATGCAGCAATGTCCATTAGAAAATACAGCAGTAATTGACTTAGAAGAAAAAGACTTTTGCAGATTAATTTTAGGAGCCATAAATAGCATGGCTTTCACAGTTTCCCTGGAACCTGTGTGTTCATCTCCAACAATTTTTTGGGTTTGTTTTCTAAATAAACAAACTTATGCATTTTCCTGCAAGACTGAAAAGACAACAAACATACCCTTTGTGTCATAGCTTGACATGGGACTGAGGCGTGTTCTTTTCTGTGTCTTTAGGTTTTAGAGCATTTTAGCGGGGGGAAGGAGATTCTAGGTTTTTAACTTCTCTCCTTTATCGTTTCTGACTTTCATAGTAGTAAGGAGTGGTTAACTACTTCCTCATTCTAATAGTACTTCTGTGGTACTACTAAGAGGAAGAGAATTGTGTGTTACCATCAGTCTGCTTATGCAATAAACAGAATGAATAAGTTGCTGTTTATTTCTACAAGACTTTGTGATTTGATTTCATTTTTTTAAAGTCTGGATTGGAATTTTTATTTACTTACTTATTCTTGTAACCATAGGAAATACCATTAATTAGTCGCTTTTGTTTTGCTAATCTTGTGGTCAGAATCAAGATGGTTGCTTCTGTTTGATGTGGTCTGTTTTAGATACCAAAGTTAACATTTGTTATGTTGTCATAGGGAGGGAGATGCATACGTATGAGTCACTGGCGAGGACCTCTGTACAATTTGAGCACGTATCATAGAAAGTGTTTGACATTTCCTCTTTTGAGACCGTACGCAAGATGCATCTGTATGTGGTATTTGTTTAAGATACCTTGTGTGAGAAACGAGTCATGTAAGAGCTCTGGGAGTGTATAGTCCAGACCTATGATGTTAGGGGCTAGCAGCTCTGAGACAGTTCATTGTGAGGCAAGAACATGAATTTATTTTCTTTTGTAAGATGCTCATTTTTATACTGACTTATGGTAGCTAAAAACCATAAAACTGACTTGTCTTGGATGAAGAAAGAATAAGATTGCTTTTTATAAAAAGTCAAAATGTCTTTTAAGATGAAGTATGTCATAGATTGTGACTTTTGTTCTGACTGAAGTTAGAAACTTATCTTCGTGGTTTCATCCACTTCATCTTCTCTTGACAGTTTCTTTAGAATTAATCTTCTTAAGAAGCCTTCTTCCTCAAAGGCCAAGAACATTCCTTGTTCTAGTGAGTATTCAAACTTGAATGCTGTGGAGCTACAAGATGTAAATGTCTTTTTGAAAAAGATTACATTACTTTCATCAGGAATTTCTTTGGGAACTTCTCCTTCCTGAGGAAGAAAAAAAGGGAATGGGTTAGTTCCGGCAAGACCTGAGCAGTTTTGTTTCAGCTCACACATGTTTGAATTCTTAATTTTGACTACTATGTACATATACATAAGGTATGGAAAGTAGATACTTACCCTAAATCGAACTATCATTTTTCCACATTCTTTCTCACAACACATGTAATAACTTTTATCTTCTACCCGGACACTGAATGCAACAGGCATCCCTGCTGAAGGTGTGGTAGTTTTGTAATAGTGAATGTTGAAGTGCATTCCATTGCCTAAATATAAAGGGGTTATTATTAATTGTCTGCTCAGGAGAGAGCTGCAATAATTTAACTGTATTATGTCTTGCCATTCCGGTGGCAACTGCTGTCTTCCCAGGATACTTTTCCTAACGGAAAAGCCAAGACTTGAATTTTTATGACTGCTGGTAGCACATATTTGACTTTCTGCAATCATTCAATAACCAAGATTTTGAATTTGCAAGAAAGCGTGTGAAGTTACCAGTCAGTATGGGTAGGATGTTCAAATCCTTCTACGTGCATGCATAAAGTGAGAATTTGATTTGTAAATAGTCATCTGTAAATCAGATTATATCTGTATAGATGTGATCTGTAAATAAATATCTTCAACAAATATAGTTCTGAGTGAATTGCTGAGGACCCCCCCCAAAAAAAAAAAAAAAAAGCCAAAACCCTAAGTACATTTTTAACTTCTGCTGTTAGAAGAAAGAGCTTTTAGTGCTAAATACATTGTCTGTTTAGACCTAATAATGATTTTTTGTAGTCCAGTGCGCACACACACAAGATTAAGAATTTAGTTTGTGACCAGAGCTAGC
The DNA here is from genome assembly GCA_013400535.1 of Scopus umbretta. Taxonomy (NCBI): domain Eukaryota; kingdom Metazoa; phylum Chordata; class Aves; order Pelecaniformes; family Scopidae; genus Scopus; species Scopus umbretta. Next base: position 38,342 of record VZTL01061213.1, read on the forward strand.
CAAAAATCTTAGCAGCCCTTTTCCGCATGGGACATCCTGCAGGCCTCGGTCTAATCTGGGAATCTAATCCATTACGAATGCACAAGACAGAAATTCAGCTCTCTTAGCTTAGCTTTATTCTTATAAATAAGGTTTAAATCTTTACTCTCAGTCTCATCATTTAGCGACAGTGATTACAAAGAACAAAAGCACATCTAGAATAATGACACAGCGTAATGGTTATAATAGGTATTTGAAAAATGGTGTACCAGATTTCATCTCCTGATCTGTCACATCTTCGAACGCTGCCATGTTCAAATCGGGTCGAACCACAAGCAGCTGGCTATTTACATTTCGAAGGACTCTGTGGATAATTTGTTCCTTACAAAAGGCATCACATTCCAGCCCTGTAGAAATATTAAGCAAAGAGGGTCAAATATTTTACCTGTAATCTCCTCAGATCTTAACAGTTCACTACAGGCTTGACCTTGTTATTAAGGACACCAGGTGAAATAAGTTCTTAGAACAGCAATCTCAAACAAAATGGAGGCCACATCATTCTTTCCACCTCTGGCTTGTAGCAGCCCAGGCAAGATGGAAGGATTTTCCAGAATACAGCCGTCTGTATATATATATAAAACCAAGAGAAGCTACTGTATCTCTTAATAAGAGTTCAGAAGCAACAGTTAACTCTTTTGCCCAACAACTGGAATTGCAGTTAAAGGACCTTCTGTTAAGGAAGCCACTACCCTATACCTTAGGAGGAAATAAACCAAAAATCAACTTCAGAAGGAGCAGGTGAGCTGTAGCTCTCTTTTTTTACAGTAGACATTATCAGTTTGAAAACTCGTTCTCTAAGGCACACAAAGGATTTGTGGCTTAGTAAGCATGAGCAGGTTAGTTCAGCTAAAACGTCAGATAATGAAGTTAATAAATAATGAGTTTTCAGCTTACCATCATCATCTTGGTTCCAAGTGAGCAATGAAAAAAGGGAAAGAAAGAACAACATTAAGCTCTGCCCCCACAAAAGAAACACTTTCTACACAGCTTTGTTCTGTAAGATTGGAAGCCAGCCAGCCACCTACGCGTTTCCAGTTGTACTCCCCGGTATCACTAACTCACCAAGCTGAGCTGTTCTAACTACTGAGTGCGTTTTGTGAGCATAACAAACTCGCCAGAATGATGAAACCACCAGTCATTTGAGAACTGGAGTTACCACCAAACCAAGAGGCATGCAAAATGTTTTAGGGTTACTTGAGGGTGAGCAGCTCACGTGAGCTTAAGCCTATAATCAAGGAATAAAACGGCATGCAAATTTTTGTTTTCATCAGCATCTGTATTCTAAGTGAGCAAAAGGACAAGAAACAGTTATTACAAATTGCTTCCAAAGAAGAGACTGTTTTCTAACTAACTTTATCCTATAAGATTGGAAGTTATCCACTTATTCCAAGTCCACCCCACCGCAGTCCCATCCTTCTGAGTCTCTTTTACGGGAATGTATTTTATGAAGCAACAGTTATTCCACTGACTCAGATACTTGGCTAACAATACTTCAGACTGAAGCTTATGGGAAAGGTAGGTGAAATGAGACTGATTTTTTTCATCAGTATTCAAACAGAAAAAGTTATGAAATGCTTAAGGTGTTCAGCAATAATACAGTACTGACGTGTTAACACACTGGGACAGCTGCCTCAAACTCCTGTTCTTTTTGCAGGGAACAGCCTGGCTCCATAGTCTATGAACTATCATTCTTCTAAGTGGGTGGGATTGTAACTGCTTGGAGGATTGCTCAGGTAATACAGGGGGGGCGGGGGGCAGCGAGGCAGGACATGACAGGATTCCACAAAACCAGGGATGTCAGCCCAAAGAAAGGATTGAATTGTGCATCAACTTTTGATCTTCTACGCAGAAGAGACACAGTGTGTCTCTTTCAGCAGCGGGTAGTAATTACCTGCAAAATAGAGGCAGAAATTTTCTCCAAGTTGTACCGCACACACAAGAATCTCCTCACCGCTCATCTTCACTCTGCCAGAAACATATGGAGAAGATTCCGAGTTAAGAACAATGCTTCTTACTCTCTAGGGCAAGGGAATTCTTGGGCTTGTTCTTTTCCAGGGCACAATACTATAATAGGGCTGGCATGTTTCACTACTTGTTGAAAAACTGCTTTTTTTAAGTCTTTTTAAGTTCTCTTGCCTCCTCTATTGCCTTTTATCATTATTTAGAATACCACAGAGCATCCTTCAAGTTCTGTAATTTTACAAAACTTTTCACTGACTGAGGTGATGTTACACAGGAATAAATAATAATTCATTACCATTTTCTCTTTCTCCGAGAATGCTAATAAGTAGCTCCAAGAACACATTTCATCAAATCAGTTCTCTTCTCTTGGGCCTGCAAAAATTATCTATCACATGGTCATTTGATTTTCTGATTCTAATTTTCAAGTAGGGAAGTGACTAAGACCGGATTAAGCACCACGTTACTGGTCATTAAGCCATAAAAGTTATATTAAGACTGCACAGACCGATCTTTCCAGGTTCCCTCTATGAAGACAGAGCTTCCAAAATACCCAAAACTGAGTCCACCTTTGCCTCCCCCTTGCTGGAATTGTGTAGGCTTCCTAGAGAAGTCGGGATGTAGTTTATTTTGCAGTAGCAGTGATTTGCTTACAGTGTTTTAATTTTATTTTAACTCTGGTTGAATTATGAGCTTGATTTCACAGCTATTCTCTTTCAAGAGTGACACACAGAAAAGTGAAGAAGAGATACATTTCCCTTGGGAATAACAACAATCATTTTTACAAAAACAAACAAAAAAACCACAAACAAAAAAAAAAAACCAACCCTGAACTAATCATTCAAGACCAGCCAGCTTCTGCACCTGAGAGGTTCCAGCCCCTGTTCTACATGTTTCAGGGTTAATTTAGAACTAGCCCAGGGCTGCACTCTGCCTCTAATGTCAATACACAACCCCCTCCAAGAACTCCAGAGGAATAATTGGTTTTAGCTTCGTTCATATCCTCAACCTCATACAGTTAAGAGCCAGACAGGTAACCTTTATATTCCTTAGCTTTCTGACATAGTGACTGAGAGTATGTCACACTCTTGGTCTGTTTAATGGATAAAACAAGGTATATGTTTATCATATAAATCAAAAAAACAGCGATGCTCATAAATTCGCTCTACCCATTTCGTTTGCCTGTAAGCGCACCCATCCCTTTTCTTCTATCATAAAGTTTATGTTTATGCTGGCAGAAGAGAGAGACATCTGAACGGACTGTATTGCTTTGCAGGCCACAAACGTCTCCATATCTTCAGTTCTAGCAGTGCGCCAGGGGAAGAAATTACAAAATAAAACAAAAGTTGTGCGGACCCACCTGTATGGGCTAGAACTTGAACTGTAAACTCTAGTATTTCAGTAATTTTACTGCTGTTGGGGTGGTTGTCATTGGAACGAATAATTCTAAGAAATAAGCACTAAAATATATTTATTTTAAAACTGATGATAATATCAACTTCAAAATCAAAACAGCATCTCCTACCTTTAAAGAAGAGAAGGCTGAATAAGAATAAAGAGAATTATAATATGACAGGAAGATGTGGCAAAAAAATTCATTCTTTCTCTTCCCTGGCGGTAGACAGGTTTAAAACGTCCTCTTCTGTGCCACTAATTTCGTGAAATGCAGGTTGTCGCTTTCCTTCCTGTTTCATTTTCGTCTCTGCCTTAGTAAATTTTTTGTTCATTTTCCTAAAATGCTTTCTGTGTATGAATGTTCTTACCTGTTTTAGCTATCTTTTTAGAAATAAAGGTGGTTTACTTTCTGAAAATAACAACTAGCTACTTTACTATTGGCAAGACCTGATTTATTTGGCTTTGTGACTGTTGTAAAATTTCTGGCCAGATGCCCAAAGTAACACGCACACTGCTGCTCGCCAGCACTGCATCTAACCTTTAGGAGCCCAGCACCTGTATGCAGTCTTCAGCCTCTGTATACAATACACGGGAAGAGGCAGTCACAGCAGAATGCAGGAAAACTTGTGGATCAGACAGCAGCAAATAAACAAAGCCAACAACAGTGATTGTAAAGACACTGAAGTCGCTTTGTGTCAGTAGTCCAGAACATGAAGTCCTTCCTGCAAGCCTACTGACTCCTGTCAAGGCGTTCCTTCCCCTTGCACCAGCCACAGAAATAATAAACAGAATAAACGTGTTAAGGCTAGGTAAACAATGGGAAGAGCTGGCTCTTGCACACCCAATTATCTGGCTTTCTGCCGAGGCTCTTTTTCACCGCTTGACAAAAACTTACTATGCGAAACAACGGAGCAATGCCAACTTCAGTAAAGCAGCACCCGCGTCAGCCTTTGGGACTGGCGTGGGGAAGTCACAGGGATTTCCTTGTCCCTCTGGTAAAGCACTTTGAGGAACGTATTTGAGAGCGATTTTTCCCTCATCCTACGTTTTGTACGGTCTCTAGTTCTAGCGGGTCTGTGCAGAAGAGACACCCAGGTTCACGGCAGAGGACTACTGCGTCTTTGTTTCCAACCGTGCACAGCCAAGCCTTGGAAACGGAACCCCACGCCACCCGCCTGGCGAAGCAAACCAAGGAGCCACGGGCGACTCTCTAACGCGGAGGGGAAGGCACAGGCGTTCCCACGGGCTTACTGACAAGGGATTCAGGGGACAGGCGGCCCTCGGTCCAGCGGGTAAAACGCGTAACACCACTACGCCTCTTCCCCTGACGCGCAGCAGACGGTAGCGAGGTCTCTTCCCAAGCGCGTTTGGGACGAACGGCAGAGGCGGGACGGGGCGTTGGGCCGACGGCTGGAGGCGCTGCGCAGGGACCCGCCCCGCGGAGAAGGGACGGGGCCGCCGGGAAGAAGGCGAGGGACG
>VZTL01061213.1:43272-79394 GCA_013400535.1 Scopus umbretta
CGTGCGGCTCGGCGGCGGGGCCGAAAGCCGTGCGGCCGCCGAGCCCCGGCCGGCCAGGGCGCTAGGGCTCCCCCGCGGCAGGCGCCAGGGCCGCCTCACCTCCGCGCCGGTCTGCGAGCCGGGAGGAACCGATCTCTGCTGCAGGGCGCGGCGGCTGTCGGAGCGGTCTAGGGAGGGGGATTTTCGGGCGGCTTGCAGCCCCGTGCGACAAAAGCAGCCGGCCGCAGAGGAAATCGGGCCTCTTTCCCAAGATATCTGTCTGCGTCTGCGTTTATTCGGCGGCACTTCCCCTCCTCGGCGGGGCAAGCAAACCGTGCAAATCTGGGGTTACAAAGGAAGCTTTCTGCCATTCCCTTTCTCTCACGCCGATGTCGTCACACGCCGGCGTTGCCACACCAGCACGTGGCAGCCCCTGTGCCTGGTCCGCAAAGCCCCGAAGCGGCCGTTCCGCAGCGGGCACCGGCCGGCAGCGCGGAGGCTTCGCCTTCTCCGCAGGCTGCCGCGCTGGCTGCCCCCGCGCGCCCCGGGGGAAGCACGCTGCGGCTGGGGGCGGAAAACGCGGTGCGTGCCTCTCGCTCTTCTCAACAGCAGCGCCGAGGAACGCCTCGCCCGTGCCTGGCGGGAAACCTGCCGGTTACCTCCCGCCGCCTTGTGCACAAGCAGCTTCAGGAGAGGAATCTGGGCTCCTCGCAGGGAAACGGGCAGCCAGAAACCACGGCTAGTGGCCGAAGCCAGATTAATAGGTGGCTCCTAATTTACCAGCGGGAAATTGTTTCCCAGGAATGTACTAATTGCAAATCAGTCAACGGGCGGCAGCCGTTAACTCGCGCCCAGCTGCTGCGGCTGCAGAGCGCGATGCTTTTCAGAATGCGAGTGCTGCCTTCGGTGGTCGGGCAGTGTTTAATGCGGCGACGTTGCTGTAGCTGCCAGCGGCAAGCACTGTGTAGTGACGGGACAATTAAGGCCAAAAAAAAAAAAAAAAAAGGCGGAAAAACGAACTCGGGAATGACTAATGAACCAATATTTTGCGTAGCTTGTAGGACTCGGCAGTGTGAACTGGAAACTTCGTGCCTTGGTTTGCTGTTGATAACGCTGATGAGGGCGTTCGGCCGTGTAGCTCGGTGAGTAAATTGAAGAGGCTCGGGGTTTAGCACTGAACTTTGGGGGGGAAACCCCCCCCCCCGAGAAACCCAAACCCCAAAGAAACCCCAACCAAAACCAGACCTAAGACCCCACGCTGTTCTCCTGCCTGTCCGCATGCCTGTTACTGCTCTCGGAGGAAAAGAGAGAGACAAGAAAAGACAGTGCAATACTTGTCTGCAGGGAATGCTTTAATGCCTAGATCATAAAACTGGGGAGGTATTTTCGAGGTCAAAAGCACATTTTTCAATCTGATCTGAAATAATAGTCCTAAAATAGAAATAATGTCCATTTTACTAATAACCATGGATTTTGACTCTTCTACCCCCAGGGAGCAGTGCATTTCACCGACATGTTAAGACAAATGAAAACTATGCATGTTACCAAAATTGACCTTATTTCTTTAAAGCTGTTGAAAGAAACTAATGAAGTTTGATTCAGAAGAATTTTAGAAAGCAGAGTAACTCAGCAACAGAGCAAACCCTCCTGTTTCCAACAGGAAAACAAAGAAAAATACATTTTCAGATAAGAAGTATATATAACCCTATTTACAGACACTCACACTGACTGAATGCCAACCAGTCAGCAATACTGTATCATTCCCTTTCAACATCCCCTTTTGCTACATGGCATTCAGTACATGTGTAGGGTTGTGTTTGCCCAAACTTGTATACCAGAGAGCTATGCAGATTTAATTTAAACACCTAAACCTAGCTGATTTCTGTATACAACAACTGCGATTCTACCATTCCTCTTGGTACTTTATTTGAATCGTTGGTTCTTACGGGGGGAAAAAAAAAAAAGAGAATTCTAAATTTAACTGGCTTCTGGTTCTGATTACCCGTTTCTGTACATTTTCCCGATAGCCGTTTCGCAACAAATAGTTCCTTCCTGTGAAGTACGATCGAATTGCCTCTTGGTCTTTTTCAACTAAAATAAACGGCTTTAGCCCTTTAAGTTTCCACCTCTGAATAATTTTCTTCACCTTCAAAATAATATGCATGTCTCTCTTCTTCACTCCAATTGACTTTTAACATTTTTTTAAAATCTGGGCACCAGAGCTTTATTCAGGAGAGTTCCCCATTTGGGTGGTGCTGCTGCTTGTGTTTCTTGTTCCCAGATACAAAATTTTTCATTGCACTAAAAATAAAATAAAATAAAATGCTGTAATGATTGTTTATCATTTAGCCATTTTTTTCTCATTAAATTTACATTTACGTTCAGATCACTAGTGAAACATAAAATAATATTGCACTCATTACCAAAATTTGTGTGAAAGCACCCAAACCAACACCAGTCAGCCAACATTGTTTATTTTGTATTAACTGCTGGCACTAGTATTTTTGGCCTAATGACATTCCATGCAAAACTTTCAAGAAGGAGGACTTGGTCTTTTTTGTCAACCTTTTAGATTCTAAAAATTCAATTAGGTCATTTAGCACATCGAATAAAAGAGTGTTCTTCTCCTAGTCTATACATATTTGCATTTATAAGGTCCAGGATCTAAGTCCTAACAATAGCTTCTGTTCTGAGTTTTAAGCTGCTTTTGTTTCTCCTGGTATTTTAATATCTCCGATCTTAAAGGAACTGGAACTACTTTTAGTGTAACGGCTTACTTTTTGGGGGTTTTTTTTTTGGTTTTTTTTTTTTAGCCTGAGCTTTCTCCATAGACTATCACATCCATGAGGTACTGAAAATTGTAAAACAATTCAGATGTTTCATTTATTATCATTCAGGTGGTCCATTAATAAAAATATCTTAACATAGCAATGGTAACTCAATTAAGTAAACACTTTAAGAACATTTTCCTAGGATATTCTTTCATATCTGTTTCATGATGTTTAGATAGTATTGCTAATAGCATAAAAATCTGTAATTTTTTTTTTTTAGAATTTAATTAAGTGGGCCATGGCAGCGTACTGAATATTGTTTCTACTTTGGTGAAGTATTTAGTTCTTGTTCTTTGAGCGGTTTCATTTCTTGTCCCGAGTTTTGACTTTCAGAGCCTATTTGGATAACGTATGTACAGTTAAGATCTTTTCTTCTCTTAAAAGCAGAAATCAAAGATGCCAAAAAAAAAAAAAACCCAACAACCAAACCAGAGGAAAAATTCCCTTTACTCCAACATAAGTTCAAATCTTGCAATGATTTTCTTCACTGTAGCTAATGAAGCCAGGATTTAGGAGAGTAGTAACTTGATACAGAGCTTAACATTTTTGGCTAACAACACGAAGCGCAATACCGGAGCAGCTCTCCTGAATCGCTGCGGCCAGTTTCTTCCTGTTTTGAGTCAAGCCACCTCATCACGTAATCCGACTCGGTCATTTCTTGACGAAGTCAAATACAGCTTACCTACAGAAGTGAAGCACAGCAAAAGAGAAATGCAGGCTGCTTTTCCATCGTTCAGGAAAAAAGCTGGTCTCGGCAGCTGCCTAGTGCTAGTGGCGCTATGCATTTTAGTGACACTCATCTCTCAGATTTTGCTAATTCGCAGCTTGTCTTTTGCAAAGCGTCCATCTAGCCTCGTCTGGCGTTTCGCCGTCGTCCCAAAACGTCCCGGTGCTGCAAACCGTGACCGGACCCCGCCCGGGCGCTCAGCAGGCGGCCCCTGAAGTGCCTGAGGGGACAGGGCACCGCTTTACGATAGCTGCAGGTGGTCTCGCCGTGCTTCAACTCCAACGCGTCACTGGGATGAAGCGCTTCTTCCTGGGGCCGCTGAAACGGGGGACGCTTCGGCGGTACGCCTGGCGGAGGCTCTCCTTCGCCAGCCCGGCGGAGAGGGGCCCGGCCGGCCGGGCCCCCGCAGCAGCCGTNACAGCCCGGGACTCGGACCCGCCCGTCTCCGGCCGCGACCGGCGCTCCCGCCGGGCTTCGAGGCTCTGCCTCTCTCCGGCGAGGGGGAGAGCTCCTGTGCGGGGGAGCTCACAGGGGTACTGCCCGCAGGTTTCACGCATTCGCACGTAGATCCGTTTTCCAGCGGCACCAGATAGCCGCTTACCAAATACAACGCTATTCTTTGATTCAGGCAACGATGGCAAGCATCACGCAAAAACCTGATGAAAGCAGAAGTAAACGCAAAAGAGAGATGGAGGTGAGCCGTACCGTGGGAGGGAGGAGCCGGACCCTCCTCCTGGCGCCAGGGGCGCAGATGCAGCCCCCCAGCCCCCTGTCCTTCTCTGGCATTGCCCTGGGTTCCTCTCGGGGAGGGAGGGCAGAGCGCGCCATCCCGCTGCACGTAGGGCAGGGGAAACGTGTGTGCCTGGCTTGTATGAGCAGACCCGTCACCGTTTCTCTCGGTGTTTGGAGTCCACCCAAATTGGATATGCGCTGCAACACAGTCATGTCGGACTTCTCGAGCGGCAGCTTCTGAACTGCACCAGCTTTCACTGGTACAAGCAAAGATCTCAAGCTGGGGCTCCCCTCCCGCTCCCCTAGCACCGGGATGCTGTGCCTGTTCGTGATGGATGGTGGTGGTGCTGTGAAGCCAACACCGCTTGCGCTTCCTCCGAGAACAGTCTCTCGAAAGTCTTTTTCAACCTCTTCTTTTTTTCTCTTAAACTCTATCTGTGCTAAGCTTGTTTTAAGTCCTAGAACCGGTATTTTTTTATGTGCTCTGTTACTAGAATGAAGCTTCAGAAAACCCTCAGCTGTCCTCCCTTGACAAAACAGATTTGGCATTTTCTGAGGGCTCGCAGCCCCTTCACAAACCTGAACCACTGGAAAAAGTTTTAAACGGTGATGTATTAAACGTACTGAAAGTAACGATGCGATTACCTAATTGGATGTCGAGATGAAAATTCATTCAAATGTTTACATAAAATTACTTTTTTCTTTTTCCAGAGATGAACAAAGAAATTAAGAACTTGTTATCAAAATATGCCCACATCTTAAGGCAAGTTAATGTTGTCCTATTTGCACAGAACTTTTCTAACTTCTCTAAATAAGATGGACTGCTGTGGCTGCAATTTAGAGAAATTAGTGCTGAAAACTGTCAAACACAGACCTTGAAATAAAAATGCTGTTTTCTGTTACAACAGAGAATTACGTTGGTCAGAAACTGAGTATTGATAGACAACACATTCTTAAGTAAAGCATAAAAGCAGTTCTAAGTGGTGAGAAAGCGAGTGGCTTTAGTACTGATTTTAACCACACATTTTTTTCAATTAAGTGAGAGAGCAGCGATGGATGCTTCTTATGTCCAAGAACTTGATGGAATCTTAAAAGAAGCGAGGACCATAGAAAACCACTTAAAACAGAAAAGAGAGAGTCTGAAACAGCGGCTCACTGTGATTGCAAATACTCTGCAAAGCTAAATGGAGCTTGTTCGATTGCAGAAATGCAGAGCAAAACTTGTAGTACATTTTGTGTGTTAAAATACAAACTATGCTGAGTGCTAGGATGAATGCTTCATAAATGTCTTATGTAAATATTTCTAGCCGTTCAGGAAAATTTCAACAATTTAAGCAGCAACTTATTTTTTTAATAAGTAGATACAATACATAGGGCAGTGGTAGTTAGTAAAAACCAGTACTAAATATCCATTTTACATCCTATGACTCCAAGGGATTCTACACATTAAACCATCTTTTTTTTGTTGACCCATTGCTTAGGCTGCCTCTGTGCTTCCGTCCCTAGAAAATATTGGAAGCATTTGAAAAAGAAAGTGGAACAAATTTTGCATTGCTTTGCTTTAAGGCTATGGAAGTTCGGTACAACTGCATTCAGAAGCAGCCATGGTATTTCTAATGTCACTGCTAAGGGTGGTTGGGTTTTTCTTACTGACACAAGCAATCTCTAGCTCTCCAACGCTGTATAGAAACATTTCTGTGAGACAGAGAATTTTGCAATGCAAGTGGAAAAGGACCTCAGATTATTTCCCATTAACCATTTTCTGGGTTTTTTCCTTTCTACTTTATAAAATCTTTTGGTGCTAAAATCTTAGTAGAAGGTACTTGCTGTCTTATTTCCATTTTGTCTCAGAACATAAATACGTTGAAAAGATCAGCTTAGAAATAGGGGAGTTCTAGTAAGAGTACTACTTTGGGGCATGTATAAAGAGGGATAAAGTCTTAATTTGAAAATACGTTTTAATACTTCCACAGCTTTTCAAATGAAGCCAAGGCCATTTTGATATAAACAGAAAAGCACATCCTCAAAACTTCGCTAGTAATGTCAATAAATAACTAGATAATGTTAAGATAATCTAGAACTACACTGCTCTCTTATTTTGTTATTTAGATGCATCAGTATTGTTTGCTGTATGTCTGGTTTCTTTAAGGATGCTTGTGGAGTTTTTTGAGCACTTTTTCTTTCTTGTCGTTTGTTAAAAAAGATGAAACATAAAATGTGCAAAGCATCAGCTGTACAAATTGTGAGGCTAATGTAATACAGAAAATTGCTAGATAGTCCTGTTGCTAGTGTAAGATAGATTTATATCTTTACCCCAGTACTGTGTATTCGTTTTCTCTTTTATCCCTGCAGGCTTAATCAATCCTCCTTTCCTTCATTTATTAGATAAAAGCAGATGTGCTTCCGGTCAAGCTGATACTATTTAAAACAAATAATGAGAGAAACTGGACATCGAGGGTGAGATTTTTCAAGGTATTTAGCTACCTAAAGATGCAGATATGTACTTAGCAGGATTTTCAAAGTGCCTAAGCATGTAAGCGCCTTACATGCTTAGGAATTTTTGAAAATCCCATAAGGTGCCTATCTGCATCTTTAGCATCTAAAGACTTAAAAAAAAATCTCACCACTGGTCTACATCATATTTTATCAGTCTTTTACTTTTTCCTAATGATCACATCTCATTTTGTAATCAAGTCTTGGCAATGCTGTTTAAAGAGAAGAAAGTGGGAGAAAAAGAGAAGGTGGTTTTCAAAGTTAAACTTCCTAGAATGTTGTGCTAAGTGTTTCTAAAATCTACTATCATCTATAATGATGACAAAGAGCAGAGTTTTAAATTGTCATCGATGAAGTGTCTGAATTTAGAAATGCACCTACAGTTACTTAAGTAAGCCTTCGAAGAAAAACTACACAACTCCAATTACTGTTAAATATCTACCTGTTGCCAAAGTCAGAAGCTTGCTGCATTTTATCTGTTTGTGCTTAGGAAAATTACGCAACCATTTTAGATCACCTGGATTTACATTCTCCGGGTTTAATTTATGTGGCTAATATATCCAAGTTGCAAACCTTTGGCTCTAGTATTAAGTATTAGTAAGAAGCAGAACTTGGAAAACTATCAGATCACATAATCTTATTTTCTTCCCTTAGGGGATCAAGAGGGCACAAACCCATAGTGTTATTGCTGCAGCAGTTTGCTCCATTTAAAAACTTCATAAAATACAATAAAAATTAGTAAAACTATACTTCTTAGAAGACTGAAGAACTGCTTAGGCTGGCATTCACGTGCCGTTAAAGTCAAGACACGCCCCACTAATGGATGACTCTTGTTTTTCTATAGTGTTTTCTTCTGGAGTTGCTTGTCATTAGACGTTGTAATTTAGAGTTGGACCTCTGTGGCAGTAAAGGGATTTTAGAATTGGAAGAGACATGGACAGTAAAGTCAGTAAGTGCAGCCATAGTAACCTAGCTGAGATTATGAACAGTGTGGTTATGCTTCTTAATGGGAAGTCATTCAAAGCTTTGTAAGATTTTGAAGTAGGCACTTTAAAAATCGTTTTTAAATTGCTAAGAGCAACAAAGCTTCTGTTTTTGCTGCACGAATCTATGTGAGGATATATATAAAAATAAACACTGTCCAAGTACAATGAATAAAACATGTAGTTTTACAGAGTTTCAGCTTGAAATGGTAAGTTCAGAAAGTTTAAAACATCCATTGAAAATAAACCAGTCTCTTCACGTATTGAAGTTAAAAACCACTTCAGCAATGGCAATACCCACTTACTGGTTGCTTTCATACATACATCTCTTCCTGTTTAAAAGGGAGCCTTCCATAATTTGCTGGCTGAAAATACAGAGCATTTTTCTGCTGGCTGTCTTTCCGTGTTCCACTCAATATCTCTATCTACGGGAATACTCATTACACACTGCTTTTCTTCTAAACCATTAGAAAATACAATTTGACTGTTTTCCTATTTGTCTACAGTTTGTCTACCCTGCCAGTGATGTTTCTGCATGGATTGCCTCTCTCGTGTATTTTGGTATTTATTGGGAGAAATAACCCACATTTTTTCACTCTCTTCTGATGTGAAACTAAAAGCTCATTCATTCTGTCTCTGAGGAATGAGCTGCACGTGAAATCCAGCTGGCACCCATCCCATCACTATCCGCTTTCCAGTTTTACTGAAGGAGGTTTGAACAGAAAATTAATTGGCTTTAAAGCTGCCAAATCTGATCAGCAAAGCTCAGCTGGTAGCTACATTTTCTTTAAGCTGCTTCTCCTCTTGTTTAAGCTGCAGTGCCTCAGTAAATTAACAAGAACAGATCAGTAGATGACAGATCAGGAAGAGAATATAAATGGAGGTTTTTAAAAAATGTGGCAACACCTTAGACAAAGTTCCAACCCTCTTGAAGTCAAGGGGATTTTTGACAGTGAGTCTTTTGCATTTCTGAGCTTGCTGTACCTCCACAGTCTGGAAAGTGTAAGTGATGAAAGGCTAATACTCAGCTCCTCTCGTTGCTCTTCTATGACCTAAAAGCTAAAAATGTGAAATAACAGATAATGCAGAGACAACTTAGGTATTCAGCGAAGAGAATTCTTCCCCGAGAAAAGGCTAATTGTGACTGTTTACTTAAAAGGAAACCGCCTTTTAGCATAGATGTAGGAATGGGGATTACAATAGAAAAAGACCAAACTTGAGTAGGTAATAGATGTGTTTAAGGCTCATGATGCTCTGCCTAGAACTTGTCAGAATTCAGAACTTGTCAGAATTCAATTTTGCTAATCGTAGAATCTACATTTCGTCTTTGAATTATCTTTGAAAACCGGATGATGAAGGCAGCATTGGAAAAGAGCAGAGTGGGTGTTTTACATCATGGGGGTGAATGGCCAGAAAAAAGGAGGGCAAAGAATCGTAGAGCAATCAGCCTATCTCACATCTTGTTGAGAGTCTGAAGCAAATTTCTTAACAGGACTTTATAAGCGCCCGGGGAGCAATAAATTAAATAAAGAAAAGAAATGCCTTTATCAGAGTAGCTGACTTAATATGGAAAAATGACAGATGGGGCACAGCCTGATGTAAGATAACTGACACTGTCCTGTATGATGTTAGAGAAAACTGAGAGCAATCGGGAAGCAGGGGCTACATGAATGAGTTAAAAAGTCAGTGAAAGGAATACTAATTTTTTCTGAAAGGTCAGCCGAGGTGGCGTCCTATAGTGATCTGCTTCAAGCCTTGCATATTCCATATTGTCCGGAACAATTTAGAAAGACTTTAGAGAATACAGTTCAGTTTTCAAATGGCAGCAAGCTAGGACGGGTTGCAAATGCTATCCCTAAGACACATTGAAAATTCACTAGAATCTCAATAAGATGAAAGGCTGGTCTGAAATCAAGACAAAATTTAAAAAAAAGAAAAGGGAAAAGCACGACGCTTAGCCAGGGGAGTCGGATGTGTTACTTCCAAACCAGAACAATAGCTAGCATTAGTATGATGGTATTGGGTGGTGAAAAAAGCAGAGCTGAGATGTATTAGCTGTAGGATAGCAGATAGGCCATGAAGACATAGTTGTCCTCTTTTACTCTGTGCTCCTTTGGTCTGAGCTGGAGGATGAGTCTGCTTATTAAGAACAAAATGGGCAGAGTGGGAAACAGGAGTCGTAAAGGGCGAAGAAAACAATCTGTGAGGAAAGTTTGAGGCAGTTGAGCGTTTCAAACACAAATCAAGGGAAGGCATGGCAACAGGCGAGTTACAGAAAGGGCAGTAGGCAGGCGTTTGCTGCGTCTTGTAGAAAGGGCCAGAAGAAATGGGCTTCATTTGCAGCAGAAGACGTAGGACGAGTAGTGGTGCGTCCCATCTTAAGCACAGTGGGACGGACTACCTAGAGTGCTGCATGCGCTGCCTCGCCCTGTCCCAAGGGACAGGGCCGCTTTTAAGAGCTGCTTGGTAACATGGAACAAACAGCCGTGTCGGTGCACTTGCAAGGTGCTCGCAGCTTCCTCTCAGCACCCCGGAGGAAAGGGTCCACCCTCAGGTCCACCTGAGTTGGAAACAGCAGAGCACGGCCGGCCCGGCACCGGGCCTTCCCTGCCCGGTTTCGTGGTCCAGTCCGGTGTGGCAACCAAGGGTCCCAAAGCCTTGAGATTTTCTGAGGCGCAGAGCGGTTACGCCCATTTTGAAACAAGGCGGACGAAGACAAGGCGACAGAACTCGTAACAGAATGGCCCCGAAGCGCGGCTGCCCCAGCCCCTCGGCGCACCTCCTCCTCGCCCCTTTCTTCCAAGGCGTCCAGCTGGGCCTGGCACAGGGCGCTGAGGCACTTCTCCCGCCAGCGGTAACGCAGGCTTCGAGGGCCGTGGCACTCGAGCGCCTCGCCTGGCCCAGCTGCTGAGGGGGCCTAAGGGCCGCTGGGCGCTCGGCGGCGGGCGCGGCTGCCCGGTGCCCTGGGCCCGCCCGGCCCGGCCGCAGCGGCGGCGGGGCGGCCGGCTGGCGCCTTCGGCCTGCCCTGCCAGGGCAGCCCTTCGGGGCTCTTATTCTGAAGTGGTGACGTCAGGCAGCTCTCCAGGCGATCCATCGGCGCTGCCTGCACACTGTCCTCCTGGCACCCTACCTTTGCCTGCCCAGCTCCCATCGGGTGCCTTCTGCCGAGCGGAATATGTTCTCCAAAATCCTTCTGTCTGCCATCAGCCTCCTGCTTGCCAATTTGCGGCATTTCCTCTGCTCTTTGATGCAGTTCGTTCCAGGTAAAGTGCATAAACAAGTAAATCCTCCTCTCCCATCATCTGGGAAAGGGGGTTTCGGTTGCTGCTAAGAGCTGCTGCTGACACAGGTCGGTAGAGCAATTTCGTTTCTATTGATCAGAAATTAGGAACGAAGCAATTTGAAGTATTTGTTAGACGCCAGAAATTCTCGGTTATTTACTGAAAAGATAAACAGGAGAGGCGAGTACATTGCACAGATTCCCTCGGATTACTAGCAGATACTGATGGTTTAGAGCTGGAAAATCAGTAGGCAGCAGATTCTCTTGGCAAGGGAGCCTGCGGTGAGACGGGTGAGCGGGCTGTGAAAGGGAGAGGGTTGTTCAGAGCAGCGGCATTACTGAGGCTTTGAGCTGAAGCTGCCAGTGGGAATCTGCCCCAAGGGATTTTGTGCCACCAGCCGACTCTGCAATTTGTGCCATCATTGCACAGCTCCAGCTCTCTCTTTTTTTTTTTTTAATCTAAAAGTTAGGTCTGTTATCACAAAATAGGAACCAATAAAAATAATGACTGAATTCAAGTCAATTCATGGTGGTGGTGGTGTTTGCCTCCCCTTTAGAATCAAAGGATTGCTTCTGGGGTATCCAAAGATCTGAAAGGTTCGCAAACCTGCCACCAGAAGACATCCATGGATACAAATGTAGGAACAGTCCAGGAGGTTGCTTTTTCACTGCACACGTTACGAAGTCGGTGTAAGGCGTGTGTCATCAACTACATCTGTTGATGATGGAAGACAGAAGATTCAGAGGCAGAGTAATTAATACAAACTAAATGACCAAATATTAAGTCTAGCATTGGGAATGTTACATAAAACAACATATGGTATTAGCATTTCAGAGTGTGGTAAAGTACTTTCCTGTTGGGGGAAAAAAGCCTATCTGACATATTTTATAATGTTCTTTTGATCTGCTAGCAGATTGCAACAACTGTATAATCTCATTTAAACTGGGGCTCTCTGCTAAATTTACATTCTCTTGCACTCTTCTCTTGCCCCTTTCATTATGCTTTGAAGCCAAACTGCACAGGAACAAAAAGAGCTGTGTTTCTTGTCTTGATTACCAGAGTGACATGAAAAGCCTGCAAATTTCCTTGCCTCGCTTTCTGTATCTATTTGAAAATTATGGATTTTCCCTGACTTTTACTAAGGTCGTCTTGAAGAAGCTTGCTGATACAGAATTGTCTCAATTTAGCCAAAAGGTGAGAATGTTGAATCATGAAAAAGAAACCCCTCTATTATTTGTTCAAGCATTTGAGTGAAACAGGGATAATAAAAGAAAAAAGTGCAAATAAAATTTACTCCATCTGATATGTTTCCTGTGACACCAGCAAAATCTTCCTAGCTCACCAGTTGTTCGTAGTGCCTTTCCAGGATAAGTGTTCCAAGGACTTGATTGTGTAAGTCAATGCTTCACAAAGAAATTACACTTGCTTCATGTCAGCAAAAAACCCCACCTCTGAAGTGTAGAATCTGTTTCTACACGTGTCTTTGGGAAACCAACAGATATTTCCTATGCAAGCGTATACACAGTTCACAGTTGCTCTTCTCCCTTTGACAAGCCTTTCTCCAATCCTTTTCTCCATTTCTTTTCCCTGTGTTTTCTGTCATTTCTTTTATGTTCTTCTTTGCATCTTTGCCTGTTAGCAAGGAATTGGGTGGCTGAGCCCCTGACAATGGGAAATCAACAAGCTAGATGGAACAAGGAGTCAAGTATGGGGACTTCCCAGCAGACACAAGGCAAGTACCACAATTTCAGTTCAGAAATCAGTGTGGGACACTCAGGTGAGCTGAGGGGTTCAACCCCAGTGGAGGCGGAGGGTGAAGACTAGAGTCTGGATGGCAGAAATCAATAGCTACAGTAACTTCAGGTTTGGGGGGGGGGAGGGGGCAGGGTGTGTTAGGGAAAGCTGGTTTGCTTGCCCTGTTGTTCCCATCTGTGATTTTCAGGGACCATAATGTGGCCTGTATCTTGTGCTAGAGGATTTCCAAATCAGCTGTGTGGTTATTCTGAATTTGCTTGAATCCTCAGGGAAAACAGAATTCTTGCTTCACTCTCCCTGCTTGAAGAATACCAACTGTAAGCATTCCATTTACTAAAGTCTGCCCCTAAGTCTGGTCCTGGATCTGAGTCAAGCAATTAGACTGTGCAGTTGCATGTAGGGACAAATGTTGATGGGCCCTGTGCCTTGGATTTGAATATGCAGGTTAAAATCAAAGTGGATTTGCTATATCCAGTGTGATTTCAATTTCATGGCTAGCAAATGGCTTCTGTGTCTCCTGTGTTTCTGTTTTCTGTGATTCCTGTGTTTCTGTGTAACCCACTGTTAAGATTTTCTGTCCCACCCATTGGTGTTCAAGTACGACTTAAGGTCTGATTCATTGCTACCCTACCCAAAGCAGCTGGGGTAGCTTCTTCGGTACGGAAACTTTGTCAAGATCCTTGTCCTTGGTTCCACTGTTTCTGGATATAAATCATCAGTCCTAGGATGTCAGTTTGTGACAGGCAGAGAAATCATGGCACACTGCTCTTTGAATGGAAACAGTACATAAATAAACAATGGCAGGCTATGGTAATTCCATGGTAATTGCGTACAATCTTTAGAAAAGATTTGAGGAAAAATTACAACGCTATATTCGGTACTGCCTCTGCTCTGATGTGCCAAAGGAGGTTTAGATCTTAAGCCTATTTTTACAGGTTTGAGATAAAATGGAAATTACATTCCAGAAACGAGATTTTTCAGCTGGCAGGTTGTAATATCATGCTGATTTTCAGATATTATGTTCAAGCAAATACAGTAATCCCCAGTACAGTAGTGCCTTTGATTTATTGCTTATTCCAGTTCTTCCATCTTGAAGTGTAGCCAGAACAGTAGAGCAGAGTCAGTATTTAATTTTATTTACCTGTCACTCAACATTAAAAACCAGTCTGTTTTCTGTCTCCTGCAGTGATTGGAGTCTTCTTGGGTAGCTAGATGTTACAATAAGCTAAGCTTTATGACTAAGCTCTTGCCTGAAAGTGATACACCTTTATTGCAATTGTTCACGAACAGTGCATTCAAGTAGGAAGTGTTTGCGTTCTGTCTGCTCAGTGCATTACAGAGTGGGTGCAGATAAATGTAACAGGTTTTAGTATTAAACTATGATGAAATTTGGAGGGTAGACTTTATTCAGATTTATTATTTTTTTTAACAGGGAAGAAGGGTAGGATGTGCAGCTGTGGTGGGTTTTTTGTTGTTGCTTTTTTTTAACACAGCTATGGTCACTCATAGATTGGCAACAAAACAATTTGCTTTGATGTATTTATTCTGTATGGTACAGTACTGCATATGTATTGCAGCAGCTTGATTTTTTTTGCATGAATGCAAGTCTTTCCTGTGCTGACGGGGTGAGGGAGGGGGAATGAGTTGCACTGGTAGGTCTTTCTGGTCTTAGCTACATGCGCTAATTAGCCTGTGATGTTTGCTGCTGCTGCTACTGATCAAATCTCAGTTGCACAGATAATGATTCCTTAAAAAAAAAGAAAAAAAGGGGGAGGTTGCATAAAATGCCTGCAAAAAACCTGTCTCGCCACACCCACCCAACCACTCTTGTGCATGTATTACTGTCAGGATTCTCAGCTTATTTGAGAGGTTCCCAGGAGGAAAGATAGTACATCGTCTTGCTATGCTTGTTTCTTTCTCTCCGGTCTGTTAGGACAGAGTATTAACTTATACATTCTTGTGGTATATAGCCTGTTCTCAAATACTTTCCGGATTATGCCTTGAAATGCATTCAAACTAGATGAATTCTAACTAGATCAGATTTCAGAAAGGATTACTAAGATGATCGTGTAAATGCAAGGTTATCACAGGAGAAGGAAAACGAGAACAACTTGGCTTGCTTAGCTTAGGAAGTGATACGATTGCTCACTCTAAATACAACATGTGGTAAACACAAGAGAGGGAGAACTACCAAAGCCACATAACAGCACCGACAGAAGAACAAGAGGGACAAACTGTCCTATGAATAAAGTCCTTCTGTAAATTCAAAGGATTTTTCTAATCATCTGGGCAATGAGCAGTCTTCCAAAGAGGGGATAAGTGCCAGGGAACATAGTAACTTTTAAGATGGAGTTGATACGTATGACTTTCTGGGACAGCAATTGGGAGGAGATGACCCATGACATCTTTCCCAGTCCTGTTCATGCTCTTTCGTGAAGTTTATCTTTCTAAATTCCTGTATGCAATTACGCTGCTTTCCAGGAAGTTTCTATGTAGTGCTATCCTTGGTCATGCCATCTTTGTTTCTGCTTGGATGCAAAAATGTCTCCTTAGGGACATGTTGTTCTCACTTTTTTCTGCATATTTTACATCTCTACAAACTTTAGCTTGGCCTACTTGTCCTGGATTTTCACGGCAAGGATTTGGTAGCGGAGGGGAGCTGCAGGGGTGGCTTCTGTGAGAAGCTGCTAGAAGCTTTCCCTATGTCTGATAAAGCCAATGCCAGCCCGCTCCAAGACAGACCCGCCGCTGGCCAAGGCCGAGCTAGTCAGCGATGGTGGTAGCGCCTCTGTAACATAACATATTTATATAAAATGTTATATATATATATAAAATATTATATACTTATTATAATATTATATACTGTATTTTATACAGTGTATATAATATAAATTGTATTATATAACACATTCTAGAGTATATACTATATAGTATTATATGTTTTTAAATGTGTATTAAAATATAATAAATAACATATTTAAGAAGGAAAAAAAAACCAACCAGGAATGCAAACTACAGCTGGAGTGAGGAGTGAGACTATGTGAGAGGACGACTATGCAGACACCAAGGTCACTGAAGAAGGAGGAGGAGGAGGTGCTCCGGGCGCCGGAGCAGAGATTCCCCTGCGGCCTGTGGTGAAGACCATGGTGAAACAGGCTGTCCCCTGGCAGCCCACGGAGGTCCACAGTGGAGCAGGACCTGGGGACCCATGGAGAGAGAGGAGCCCACGCTGGAGCAGGTTTGCTGCCAGGACTTGTGACCCTGTGGGGGATCCACGCAGGAGCAGTCTGCTTCTGAAGGACTGCACCCTGTGGAAGGGACACAAGCTGGAGCAGTTCATGAAGAACTGTAGCCCGTGGGAAGGACCCATGCTAGAGAAGTTTGTGGAGAACTGTCTCCCGTGGGAGGGACCCCATGCTGGAACAGGGGAAGAGTGTGAGGAGTCCTCCCCTGAGGAGGAAGGAGCGGCAGAGAGACGTGTGATGAACTGACCCCAACCCCCATTCCCTGTTCCCCTGTGCTGCTCGGCGGGGAGGAGGGAGAGAAAAAGGGGAATGAAGTTGAGCCCGAGAAGAAGGGAGGGGTGGGGGAAGGTGTTTTAAGATCTGGTTTTATTTCTCATTATCCTACTCGGTTTGACTGGTAATAAATTAAACTGATTTTCCCCAAGCCAAGTCTGTGTTGCCCATGACGGTAATTGCCGAGTGATCTCTCTGTCCTTGCCTTGACCCATGAGCTTTTTTTTGTTATATTTTCTCTTCCCTGCCCAGGTGAGAAGGGGAGTGATAGAGCGGCTTTGGTGGGGACTTGGCATCCAGCCAGGGTCAACCCACCACGCTACTAAAGCTGTGTTTCTGCAAATGTTGATGGCAGTCACTAAACCTGGAAAGTGTTGGTTGATATGAAAAGCCTCTACTTCCTTATGTCTAAGGAAATACTCCAAAGGACTAGTGTTGGGATCAGATTGAGTGCTTCATATAGGATTTAATCAGAACTTAATTGAATTTTAAGAAGGAGAGGCTGTTGGTGGTTTGAGGTTAATTGCTTTAGCCCTGCAGCCTGAATTCTTTATCTAGCTGACTTACCATATTAGAGATCTAAAGAAGGATTTGAGGATTGGCAAGCCAGAGAACCACATTGAAGGGATCTTGCAATTTACCTTCCTGCATGCCTAACATCCATTCTGTCTGTGGCTAAAGAAGCAAGCTTAGAAAAATGCTGTCTGCCGGCTCAGTTCTTTTGCAGATAGTCTCCTGTCTGAAATAGCAAATTTCCTCTGTAGATGTGAACACATGGTTTCAGAGGCTCACAGGTAAATTGTGCAGCAGCTTCACTTAATCACCTGGATTAAAGAACATAGGCTAGAAGAAGCCGTGGTGAAAGTGACTACTATAACCAGAACAAATTGCTATATCAAAAGATCAGATTGAAGTTCAGTACCAATCTGGACTCTGTCTAGTGTGTGGTCTTGTCTGTACTAGACCTGGTTCAAGAATAGATTTCTGTATGTCATGCAGTCCTGTTTTATCAGGGTTTCAATTACACCTAAATCTGCATCAGTTCTAGTTTATTTCAGGGCTCAATGGTCTTACGGTCAGGATGGAGCAGTGTAGCAAAGCAACTCCACTGACCTGTGGACATGAAGCCTGTGATAGATGAGGAGGTGATAGCATTGGGAGGGAAGGCAACAGCCTGTGTACTTTCTAGGTAAATCCACCTCTGCAGCTAAATGGATTGCTAAAACAATCCTTGTGTTGATGAGGCTTTGCAAGCCAGGCTATTGGAGCCAATAACTAACTGTGTGTTAACAGCACACAGCATTCCAATCAGTTCATGCTTTCTTGATGCTTTTGTCCTATAACTATGCCCTAATAAGGGGGACATTGCATTCAAACAAGAGGCTCCATCAGAAATGATCCTTTTCTGCTATTGCTTATTTTCTTACCAGGTAAATCTGTTTAATCTGTTTTGTCCTGTCCTGTAAATGTATTTCAGCTCAATTTCATTTGTGTTCTTCCTGACTTCCATTTTTTTTTTGAGGTGTGTGGTTATTTTTGTTTGGTTTTGTTGTTGTTGTTGTTTTTTGTGTGTGTGCAAGCGGAAAAGCCAGTAATTGCCTCTTTGAGTTTTTGAAATCAGATAGTACTGGTGAGTTTGAGAACTGACCTGTACACCTTTCAATAGCCCATGAGCTTCTAGTCTACTGCATTTCAAATAATGCCAACTTGGCAGAGTCTGCTATGTGCAGTGCAGAGAAAACATGACCACCTATATTCGACAACCTGTATTCCAAGACTTTGGTTTATTTAACATTATGTTTGTAACGGTTGTTGTGTAACAAGCTATGGCTTGTGTGGATTTAGAGTAATCCACTGGGACTCTGGGCTGTTCTGTTGGATGTTCTTCTTAGTGAGCTGCTTTTTTTTTTTTTTCCTTTTTCTAGAAGAGCCTTTGTACTATGGGCAGAAAAACTGTTGTTTGTTTCTTTGTTTGTTTGTTTTTTAATTCAGTAGAGGGTGTTGTACAGTTTTGTTAAAAATAGCACTTGTTTTGAAGGAACCTAATGCCACAATACATCCCCTCCCCTAAAGTCCCAAGCTGAGAGATCCTGAATTTTGGCTGACTATTCAAGTTAAAAGGAATACTGGTAGCATAAAATTTCTTCACTGTGAAATGGTTAGCATTAGGCAAGCCATGCATGAGCTTTAGCTGCAAAAAATGCTGCTTCTAACTCTGTGCAACCTCACAGCACAATTTTTCAACACTGTTTTAGAAATCTGTGGTTAAACCCAGCTCAGATTAAGCCCTAGCCAGAGGTGTCTGAGGCAGCGCTGACCATGATTTGACCTGGATACCGTTTCTTTTTAAATTGTATGTTGCTGCATTGGTGACTTCATCCATAAGCAGCAGTGAGCATAAGCACAGTGGGGGTTGTGATGGCATAGCACAGGCTAGAGGCCATACACAGCAATCCTTGCATCCAATCTGATAGCACAGAGTTGAAATCAACCATATCTTTAATTGCAATGCTCCAAACCTCAAGACCAAATGTCCCTGTCATCTGCGTTCAACTTGCTCCATGCTGTATTGATTTTTCTTTCCTGTGTATGCTTTACTGTAAAAGCTTTTGCTGTCAAGGACTTTACAAAAAACTTTTCTTACTTTGCAAACAAAAAGGGAGAAAATCTGGGTCTACAGAAGAATCAACAATGAATATAGCCATAAAGATTAAAGGCCAAACGCTAGCGACTGAACAGTAGAAAGACCTTAGGAAGATTTCAAATGCAGCAAAAGTAAAAATGCCGGCAGCATAATCTTGCTTAAGTATCATGATCTCTTTCTGATGTGTTCTGTGTTGTTTTTCTGCATTCTGATTTATGTTTGGAAACACCTCGGGTGATGGCTGATTAGATTACAAATCCTGGGAAAATGGCCCAGCATGTACAGTTTCTTCTGTCTCTTTAACTCGCCCATCATTGTGATACCAAGGTGGAGTTAGAGGGGGTTTGAGAATGCAGTTTTTCTTTCTGAGGTGTGCCCAGTTCTGCCTTGCTTTTGGCAACGTTGTCCTGAAAAGGCAACATGAGCTGCTTTACAAGGTGCCTAGTTACTTCTGCTTGTGGCTTTGGTCTGCAACAGTCAGATTCGCTCCTTTCTGTCACTTTCTTCAGCAGACTGCTTGTCAGAAATCACTGGAAGATTATTTTTAGGGCTCCCCCTCAACATTACTCTGTGTATCATCCCATCTTGGAACAGATTTCTTTTTGCAGCCTCATAGGTTCTTAGAATAAATTTCCATGCATTACTTGCTCTCAGTTACTTATTGAAATAAATTTCAACTGTAAGCTTCTTTAGTTAAAAGTTCTCTTCTTTCCTATCATCAAGTATTTTATTACCTCCTTTGGACTGCAGAACAGGTGTCTCTAATGGATTAACTACAGTACAGTTAAATCCACTGGATTTTCAGCTCCCTGTGGATGTGTGGGGTATTATGGGAACACAGCTTTAATTTGAATATCCACTACAGCTTGGCTGCTTGCAGAATGCTGAATGCGATTCTCCTAGACATCCAAACTCAAGCTCTAGCAATTTCCTGTTTATTCAAGTGAAAATCTTACTTACCTGCTTTTTGTTCTCACCACTTCCTTTGCAGGTTTAAAGACTTTCCTGCCCAGCCCATCAAAAGAGCAAATCACCTTCCACAGCCCCAAGGGTTTGCAATGCATCTCACCCTTAATGCAGACAGTAGAGGAGACCCCTGAGCCCATCCCAGCGAAGATCAAAGGACATATTCCCAAATGGATTAATGGCAATTTTCTGAGGAATGGTCCTGGGAAGTTTGAGTTTGGTGAGGAGAAGTAAGTCCGGGTTTGGTGATTGTCATTTGTCATTTGTCAAATGATTCAAGCCTGAGCTCTGCCTAAACCTCCAAATGTCTCACCACTGTTTGGAGCCCCTTGTAGTTTCTTTTTCAGTAAGGCAAGGAAGAAATGCTTATGTTATCTTTCTTTAACGAACAGTTGCTGCCTCATCTGGAAACTCCCAGTAGGCTCTCTGAAAATAGGAGCATGGTTAACTTATTAAGGCTGGAGAAGCTGAGTCACAGAGAGGCTGTGACCTACTCAGAATGATATAATGAGGGAACAGAGCCGGGGATTAAAACATCCACACTCCTAGTCCTTTGTCATTAACAAATGTCCATCCCATGAGCACTCTGAAATCTGGGCCAGGATTTGTCAAGTTGATTGCACTAAACTGTGTGAGTTGCTTTAGAAGCAAATCCATTTCATTTTAAAAGTAATATATTTAAATATTTCAATAAGGCAACTACTGCCTTTGGCTTGGAATCTGCCATTCTCGCTAACTGACAAACCTAGCTCTTCCTCCAACAAAGCTGATGGCAGCAGCTGGCCAAAGTCTTATCATATTTCCTGAGCTAGACCATAAGGTTGCCTCAAAGTCTCAGAGATTTCTCATTTTGGAAAGAATAGCATCCTGCAAACAGCTGAGAACTAAAGGCTCCTTCTTGTGCAGTTGGTCTTACAGTAATAATTTCTATTCTTGTTGTACAGTAAAGCACTATTGCTATTCCCGATGCAGAAGTCTGCAGAGTGATTGGTTTACTGGTACAGATTATTTCCCCAAAAAGCATATATATCGCATTTTCAGAAGTCCCTGAGCTCCACTTTCAAAAGTAATACAGGGAGCCCAAATCTCACTAAAAGTCAGCATCTAACTTTAGGTCCCACAGCTGCAAATACACTTGATTTGTTTCACTCGATTCAAATGTTTTCCCAGACTCGTCACAAGGTTATGCATGTTTAAGTGTTTGTGGGATATGGGCATTAGCTTTTTTCGAACAATAATAAACCTAAAGGCAAGAGGGAACAGTATAGGAGAACATAATACAGTGCCCAACTCTTGTTCTCTTATTTCTCTTTTCTTGAAGATTTAACCATTGGTTTGATGGCATGGCCCTGTTGCATCAGTTCCAACTGGAGAATGGCACAGTGACATACCGGAGCAAGTTTCTGCAGAGCAGTTCCTACCTGACTAACAGCCAGCACAACCGCATCGTGGTCTCAGAATTTGGGACACTGGCAATGCCAGACCCATGCAAGAGTGTCTTCGGGCGTTTCATGTCACGCTTTGAGATACCGCGTAAGAGGGTTTCTAACAAACAAGAAATGTTTTGTGATTTTCTTGGGGAACTTCTAGTTAGGTTTAAATGGAGATGTGAGGAAGTCTGGCAGGCCTATTCTGAGCCCATGTTTTTCTTACAAGATGACCCATTGGAACAACAACACCAAAATGCAAGTTGGTGTCAGAGGCACATTCAGTTTACTGTTTTAATGCCACTTCAGCTCACTCAGTGCCAGAGTTTGTTGCAAATTTCCAACAGAAGTCTTTCCCCAAAGAACACCCTGTGCAGTCCTGATAATGAGCATTACAAATCTGCCATTCTACCTGAGCGACAGCTTTGCCCTCAAAACACCTTGCCTTGCTAAGCTTGTAGGGTAAGTGGGCTAATCCTTCCCTTCCTGTACTAAGGTGCAGGAGATGATACGAGTAGGGTGAGAGACAGTATTGCACAGGAATGGAAGTACCATTACCTATAGGATCCAGTGTATGTCAGGAAAGAAATGGGCTTAAATGCCAGCAAAGTACTTTCCAGTAAAACCAGAACAGACCTAAAGTTTGCAACCTGTTGCTCATGTGTGTGACCATCTTCTGCTTCTTATCTTCCCTGAGGAGGTGAATCCTGTCCTGCCACGTCATCTGTTCTCTTCAAAGGTGCTCATACCTTCACTCATTGGTCTGCCTAGCTCCCCAACTCCCCACCCTACCCCAGTGCTCTCAGTACATTTCAGAACTATTTATACCTCCCATCCAAGCTCCAGCAGGTTGTTCCTGCACACCCTTGCCTATTTGACTCTTTACACACATGTAGGCTACTCCTCAGTACAAGAAGGCCTGTCCTCTGGGCTCTTCCTGTACTGGTTTCAGGCTCTGTGTTCACCGCACACAGAATGTTCAATCAGGGGAATAGCTTTTCCTTCAGCTCTTCTCAGCCACCTGGCTAGTGAGTTTCATCTCACCTAGGAGTGGCAAGAACAGCTCTGCCTGTTGTGCACATGTACCTCTCAAAAGGCATCTCCCTGACTCAGTTTTAGAGAGAGAGAGCAGGGAAGAAGCAGCATTCCCTGTCCAAACCCTGTCACACAAATAGCGTCTGTGCTCTCCCCTCAGCCCAAGTTGTAGCTTCAAGTCTTGCCTCTCTTGTTTCCAATGCTGTAAATCAAACATGGCACTCTTCATATGGCTCTCAGAGGAGAAGACTTTGGCTAGGGAGGAAAGGGAGAGGGATGTGAAGAAATAAGAGGTCAGAAACAAGGGGTATATGGAAGTATGAAGATTATCTTGGCTTCACAGCCGTGATTTCCACAAGAACCAGTGCTTGTCTGTTTATTCTGAACTCACCTATGCAGTTTCCTGAGTACCTTTGTAGATTAGTGAGGCAGTTCTACTCAATCACAGAAGGATTAGTGTCATTGCAAATGGGTTTATTTGTTTGAACATGTCTAACTTGCTGTAATGTGACAAGAGCTTAATCAGAGCTGTGTACAACTCTGGGATTTCATTTCAGAACCAAGCGACAATGCCAGTGTGAACTACGTTGTATATAAAGGAGACTATTACGTCAGCAATGAGAACATCTTCATGTACAAAGTGGACCCAGAAACGCTTGAAACAAAGGAAAAGGTGTGGGCAGCTGGGGTAAGGGGGTTAGCTTATGGTGCAGGAGAATCACTCTCTGCTATTTCTAAGAGCAGCAAGGGGGGAACCTTCAAAAGAAATGATCAGTGCAGCTCTGGGCCATAGCCGTAAGCATCTCTTCATGGTGTGCTCAAGTCCCTGAAAAACCTACTTAGCAATAAGGCAGCTCTCGTGAGTGAAGATTCAGTCACTGCCCACTGTAGCAAGCAAGGGGAGAGACAGATATAGACTCATTTCCGTTTGGGTAAAGCTGGCATTCTTCCAGTGCACTCACTACTTGTCTGGACTTGTCTGTACCTACCAGTGCATAAAGGAAGAAATTAACATCACCCATCTCAGATCTGTGTTCTTGTCCTGTCCCTTTCTTCTTCCTATCTGTTCCCTTTATCTTCTTCTTACACCCCCAGCTTTAAATACCCCAAAACAGCCCTTCAAAATCTTGACTAAAATCTCAGTAGCAAATGGGTGGTGAAGTCAGTGTAAAGTCAAGTCAAAGTTCAGCTGCCACTTTATTTACTCCAATGCTAGCAAATGAACAAAAAGTCATAGTAGAAGTCTTCCCATATGTTCTGTGCATCACCTCACAGGAGTGTGGTTGTATTTGAGGGAAGAACATGACTTATGAAATGACAGCATAAACTATATGTCCCTCTGCCTGCTCCCCTGAGAGAGGATTTGGGTATTTGCTGGGCTGGACAGCTGTCAGAAGGACTGAGGAAGGATTCTGCCATTCCTGAGTCAGTATTAACTGCTGTGCCTGTATGTTACCACGGACTACTTAGTACCACAAAACACCAGGCTCAGCACACCCTCAGATCTCGAGGGAGGTATTCCAGGAGTCCCTCCTTCCCTATAGGATCAGTTGTGAGCCAAGAAGAAACTCTGCTTATGAAGTATAGCATGCTACTTGCATATTGAAACGGAGAGTTCGACGACTTGCTATTGTATCTGTTTTGTAAACCATAATGCAGTGATGAAAAGATGCATGGGTATTTTTAGTTTGAATGTTCAGCTCTGTTGAGCCATCTTGCATGAAAAAAAGTTCCCCTCAAGCTGCTTTTTAGATGCAGAGTGGTATTTTTTTGGCTAAGCGAAGAAATGGAAGGGATGATTTCACATTTAAACTCTCCCATTTGAGATGCCTTAAAAGGACATGGTTTTCTGAGCTTCCGGTGGTGTGGCACTCTTTTCTGTTGGGGCCTTCCAAAGGGTCTCAGGTTGGATACTTGAAAGCCATTTTTTTAAACTTCTGGAAAAGAAGCGTATCTTCCATGCTTTAATGTTTCAATGCATGGACTGATCTTCCTCCAACTTTTTCCTTCAGGCTTTCTTCCCAACACATCCCCTCCACTGCCTGAGCCCAAACCACACTGTAACCCCAGAACTAGGAATACACATTAACAGCACTCACAATTGTATCTTTGTCCCAACTGTTCCTTCTAGCTGTAGACAGGGAAGCCAAACTGTTTTCTCTGTGAGGAGAGTAAACACTCACTGTCACTTAGCTATGGGTGCTTTCAAAAAACTTGGTGATTTTTTGGGGCAGTGACTGTCTCTTTACATATGTCTCTCTGTGGTTATTACATGGGATCCTAGCTAAAATGCTCATCTAGGCAACACTCCCACTGTGTCAGCACTTCCTGCTCTTAGTAACGTTCATGTCTCCCAGAGAAACGGCTACTGCTATTAGTCCCATTTTACTGGTAGGACTAACACAGAGAGAAACATCATTGATTTTCAAGGATTTCAGGAAAATTGCCAGCAAAATGAAGGCTTAAGTCCAGATCTCACGTTAGAGCCATAATCCCCAAGTTCTTCCTCAGACTTTCACAAAACCAACATTTAGAAAGACTGTGGCTTGCTACAGAGCAACAGAAAACTTCTATACTGACTGAAAATCTTTGGCATTTGCAGGTAGACTGGAGCAAATTTGTTGCAGTGAATGGGGCCACTGCTCATCCTCATTATGAGTCTGATGGGACAACATACAACATGGGAAATTCCTATGGGAAACATGGTAAGACTGGGCATGAACAGGCCAGACTTGTGGGCAGGGTGTACAGGCTGCTTCTCGCTGCTGCTTCAAGGAGCAGTTGTTGAAGAAACTTCAGTGTCTAGAGAGAGCTTGTAATTGCTGTTTCTTTGTGCCAAAATGATGGCAAACCAGATTGGTTCTTATTTCAGGGTGTCAGTCTGTCCCATAAAAATGGCTTCTCTCAGCAATTAGTTTCAGATGCTTCTGACTTTGGCAGATCCAACAGATTCCCCCCTTACCCTCCCAAGCTTTGATGGAAAACAGGAGAATGATTTTTGAAGTCGTATCCAGCGTTGAAGCCTCAGCTGAAGAATTTTGACAATGAGCTGCACATTTTCCACATACAATAATTAATTGCCTTTTGATAAGGACCATAAGGGTGTATACAGGAGAGAAGGTGGAATTTATTACAGTGACCTGGCTATCTTACAGCAAAGCTGAATTTTCTGGGGTATTTTTCTTCTTCCCAAAACTAGGAGCATTACATCTAGTTGGGATCTAGTTACATCGACATGGCTGCTCAGAGCTAGCACTCACCGTTAGTTACATGAAAGCTTTCTTTTTCAGGTGCCTGAGGCCTGTGAAAACAGCCACTGCCCTTTATTATGATACCTCAGGCTGGTTCCAGTTCACTGAACAGTTGCCCAGTTTTGATCATTTTTCATTCTTGCCGTTTTCATTTCCTTTTGGCTTTAGCAATGTCTAGCTTTGCAGCACATGCTGTTTTCAGCTGGAGAGACCAAACTATAGATTATTATTCAAATGTGCCATTCTTTCCTGCCCATATGTTCAGATTTATTAAATGAGCATCAGTCATCACCAAGGCTCAAAGTTTTCATTTCCTTTGATACACAAGCTATGAACTTGTTTTTTTTCCTGATCATGCTATTATAGGATACTCTGAGTTAACATGAGGAATGCATTGCAGACGGTAAAATTAGATGACAGTCTAACAGGCTGAGAAGATCCTTCTACTTCCTTTCAAGCTTCTTTTTTTGCTAGGTAATCCTCTGTTGACTGTTTTATTGCCTTCATAATTGGCTTTTTGTTTTCTGCTCGGTTTAGTTATGACCGTGGTTCCTAGTATTTATGGAAGCAGAAAGGAACAGAGCCTGACTTTGGTTTCACAGATGTGGACAATCTCACATCTCAGTGGTGCTGAATACCGTTTCTCCTTTCCAGGGTCTAGGTATAATATCATTCAGGTCCCTCCACAAAAGTCAAACTGTAGTGACACATTAGAGGGAGCGAAAGTGCTGTGCTCCATTGCTCCAATGGATAAGATGAAACCCTCCTACTATCACAGCTTTGGTAAGAATGCTTTCTATCTCAAACTCTGTGGATTTAGCCTACTGTGAGGCAGAAAGGGCTGTTCGCTGCCCTCTGCCCCTGAGATTTTTTATTGTCTCATTTGCCTAATACTCAGATGATATCTCTCTTTTCAGGAATGAGTGAAAACTACATCATTTTCATTGAGCAACCCATCAAGCTGAATCTGTTGCAGATTATCACATCCAAACTCCGTGGGAAAGCCATTTCTGAGGGGATAAGCTGGGAGCCTCAGTACAATACTTGCTTCCATGTGGTGAATAAGCACACTGGGGAGGTAGGTGGATCTTTGGCCCTTCCAGCAGCTGTGCAGCTGTAGCTGGAATCTTAGATCCCAAGAGAAGAGTGCCGGGTAGCAGTCATAGATAGCTGTATGGATCAAGCCAGAACTTATTGCAATATAGGCTTTATAAGCATGGGTGTAGGTTTATTAGAAATGGCATTACTTCATGCATTTTCCCCTCTATTGATTCATTTCTTTGCCAGCCCTAAAAGAATAGGCAGAAATAAGCAGTTTTGGGTTCCTGGCACACAGGGACTGAAATGCAGTTCCCAAGTACTACGGAGTATAAAAAGGTTAGTCATAGCCTGGGAATGGTGTTATAGGGATGGAGTCATGACTGCAAGGGGCCTATCCTGAGCTGCTTTACATTTTGGCTTTTCTTCATCTGTTTTTGTCTACTTACTGGCTTAAAGCGGCTGTTTCGTAGTAACACAAGAGCACAAGACAAATACCAAGGAATGAGTGGGGAATGAAATGGGGGAGAGAAAACTCTTTGAATTGTGGCAAGGATCTTTAGAGAGGAAATTTAGCCTCTTTTATGGTCACTGTAGGTGCTGCCAGGGCAGTGGTACAGTAAGCCATTTGCTACTTTCCATCAAATCAATGCCTTTGAAGATCATGGCTGTGTGGTCCTTGATCTGTGCTGCCAGGATGATGGAACAACTCTGGCTACTTACAAACTTCAGAATCTGCGGAGGAGTGGGGAAGGTCTAGATCAGGTAAGATCTCTGTGTTTGTGTTGCATAGAATCTGATGGAGCCCCATGCTGGTTGAGTTACTTTTCTGAAGCAAGGTTCAGGCAGGTAGAATGGAGAACACTAGGAGGGACCACAAGGCAGAGGATGTGAACTGGGGAAAGGAACCATAACTATATGGAAAAACTAAAATTATGATCAATTGATATGTTGGTATTTTTCTTTCCTTTTAAATCTCTTAGCAGATAATCTCCATGGAGCATTTCTTTGAAACTTTTAAAACTGGTATGTGACACAGCTCTCCATCAGCCTGGCAGAATGTACTTCTGTTTTAAAATCTCATTTTTAATGATACTCATTTTCCATATCCCTCTGTAATAAAATTTTTCCCCCAAGCAAGTATGCAAAATAAGTTTTTGCATTACTTTTAAAGAGCGAAAGAAAAATAAACTCTGTTGTTTAAAGGCATTGGTTCAGAAAACCAGCCTTTATTATGTCAATCACAGAAACAGAGACATCACAGAAACACCTACATTGTTCTTTACATTCACCTCACAATACTGTCAAAAGCACCATTTCAAGCCTTGTCAGAGGCATTATTTTGCATAGGTCATACATGGGAAAAGTGGGCGTACTTTCAGTTTCTGGTACTGCAGAGGTGTTTATTGGAAACCCACCATATTGTGGGTGAAGGGCAGGCATTTCTACAACATGTTCAGACAAATCCAAACTTCCTCTGTCTATGTTCTGAGCTGTCTAGAAGCAAGGGAAGTCTGATCCGAAAAGTTACAGTTGTGTCCCCGTAGGGTCATTTTGTTCTGCTTTCCTTTGTTGTTTTTTTGCAAAGACATGGTGAATTCAAATACAGCAGTATGACCATATATATGACCATTTGCTTTGCAAACAGATTCCAGCTTTTGTTCAGCCTTTTCTAAGCACAAAAGAAATATAATTTGATCTTTCTGAAGGTGCCCTTATGTCAACATTAGGCATGTGTTTCCAACACCCACGTTGTATAACTGACAAGTAGCATAGCCATTAAACTGTATACACACACACACGAGTGCAAGTCATTTCAGAACAGAATCTTCAATTTACGCACCGAAAGACTAAGGCATGCCTGGGCATGACTTGTCTGTTTTCCCCAAATCATGCTTAGTGCTTTTGCTGGTTGACTAAAGCATATTTTGTCTGGCAGAGTTCCTCAGCCAATCAGTTTACTGTGGCTACATAAAACATAAAAGCTTTAAAAATAGGGTTTCAAGATTAACACGTATGATTAAAGTGAAGTTTCATGTTGAACGGGTGAGTTACAGATTGAAGTAACTGAAAAACACCAAAACAGGGTCCTTGCCACCTATTTTACTTGGAAGGCTTAATATTTGGAAGCATTATGGGTTCTAAACTTGGCTTGAACAGAACTTTAGTGGCAATGGTGGAATTATTCCTCTCATGCAACCTGCTGAATGTCTGCCATACTGGGGATTGCTAGTTGGCTCTCCCCTGTGCTCCCCGAGTAAATCCACCACTACCCTAGACTTCCCAAACATGAAGTCCATGTGTGCTTGAGAACGGGAGAGGAAAATCATGCAGGCTAACCTCAGGCATTGAACAGAGGTACAGCAGTCTCCTTCTGCTTGCCTTATCATCCAGGGGAGAGGGATGCTCTTCCAGAGACTGATGTAGAGCATTTAGTCAGATATTTCCAGTCATCCTCTGGACAAACCCCTCCTTCCATTAATTTCACAGAGAGACAACATTCACGCTCCACGATTAACAGCAAGCAGTATGGTCAGCATCTGTATCATGCTGTCATCCCACAAAGATCTGAGACAGTCCACAATCAAGCATTTTTTTCTTCTGAAGCTTTGTAACTGCATGCAGCTTATATACTTATAAAGTTCTTCTTCAATGCATGGTTCATATTATTTAAAATAACGTGGAAGTTTCTCAATGCTTTGTTCAGTCTCAGGCTTCTGAAATGGCACTGCCACTAATCACCAATAGGGCTGTAGAGGTGGGGTTTCCAGCTGGGGTATGCCCTTTGCTTGCTTAGTGCTAGGGAGGTCCCATTTTCTGTAATCCCCCTTTTAGCTCATGATCTTGGTTGGACAAGAAGGGCCTAAGTCACACAGTCAGTGGGGCATGTGCAGACAGGCTGTAAAAGGGATGAATGTGAGTCTGTTCTAACTGAATAAAATATAGTGCAGCATATGTTCCAGTGCTGGATTTGGAGGATACCCAAGTGATTTGCATACCCAACTCAGCATTAATTACTGTGAAAGCAATGCTGCCCCATTTAATTGGTTGTCTTTTTGTTTTCTACTGTAAGTACTGGAACAAGCAAAGTCCTTACCAGAACTTGGTAAAAGACATAATAGAAAGAAGAAAAAGATTTCAGGGGTGGGAGGAACATCTAAAACTTCAGAATTGTTCCCAAAAAGGGCACTTAGCCCATAATGCCACTGTTCTCTTTCCATCGTCATAACTTTCTGTCTCTGTAATAGATTTATGACTCAATATCCCGAACTTTCCCTCGTCGCTTTGTTCTCCCACTGCATGTGAATTCAGACACACCTGTGGGGAAGAATCTGAATCCACTGTCTTATACATTGGCAAGGGCTGTGAAGGATGCAGATGGCAAGGTATGTATTAAAGACTTACATAACTGCATTTATGGGTATGGTGAGTTTGCCTGCAACAGTTATCATCCTGTGCTATTATCTTCTCAGATCTTGCCCACCAAGCAAGCAAGCAAGGTTTGGTCATTACTAAGATGGGACTTAGTGTTTTAGTACAAAGACATTGCCCTAAATGAGACAGCAAAGACAGATTGTGACTTACCAAAAATGCCCAAGTGGATTATGAGCCTTTACGATAATTGTAACTTCAGCTTCTTCATTGACATAATCCTCCATGCTTTCACCTGGGTACAGAACTGCTCTTTGCTTCCAGCTCTGAACAGCCCTACACAGAGCAGCATTTGGTGGTATAAAACACATGTTCAGTATGGGTGGAGTCATCTCCATGTATACTTCGTATGTCTGATTGCTGAGTGCTAGACCTGGGTTTTTCTGAGATAGGAGTGCAGGAGTACATGGACTTGCTCCTGTTTTTCCCATTAGACTGATCCTTAAAGTTTCCAAGGTCTGAGATGATGAGCCAGTTCGTTGAAATAGATAAGGGAGACAGAATTGGTGCTTCCACCTGCCTCAGTGCCATGTCAGGCTCATCTTTAAACATTTCTTCTCCACAATCATTGCACAGTGGACTGGTGGGACCAATCAGGTCTTCTGCCCAGTCCAAGCTAAGTTGACACTTGTGTAATGCATACTTCTTCTAGGTCTGGTGCACACATGAAAATCTCCACCCTGAGGGCTTTGAAAATGTTGGGGGCTTGGAGTTCCCCCAGATCAACTACTCTCAGTACAATGGTAGAAGGTACCGTTACTTCTATGGATGTGGTTTTCGGCATTTGGTTGGAGATTCCTTGATCAAGGTTGATGTGGAGACCAAAAATTTCAAGGTGAGGTGAACGGAGATTATCTTTTTTCAGCAATGGGAGTGTGGCCAGCAGGAGGAGGGAAGCGATCGTGCCCCTGTACTGGGCACTGGTGAGGCCACACCTCGAATGCTGTGTGCAGTTTTGGGCCCCTNGAACTGGCCTTGAAGATACGTAATTTACTAAGCACTTTACTCCTTAGGGATCTTTGTTCAAATGGGTCTGAGATGTGATTCCTAATTTCATCTCTCACCTAGCACCTTATGAATGTGGCACACTTACCAAACAGGAGGGGATATCACTCCAGGTTCCTAGACAGATGTTGGAACAGAAAGGGTTCGACAAAGTTTGCATGTTTCTTCCAGGACAAAGAAGAGTCATCTCTTACCAGATGGTACAGAAAATACCCAAGAAGCATAGGCAGTTGGAGCTAAACTGCCAAGTATTTATGACTCGGGCAAGAAACAAAGTTTAGGATGTTTCCAACTGCAAACACAAGCTGGGTTTCCTGTGTCTCCCTTAAGCAGGGAATAATGACCTTCAAAGTGTTAAATACTTATTAATCAGAGACTTTCCTGGAGGCTAGTGAGAGTTAGGCATCCTCAGAAAGACACACCCTTTTTAATTGCTCTGCTCTGGATACTCATTTTTGCAGTAAGAATGCCTTCTTCCAGCACAGCTTTGGGGTGCTATGGCTCTGCCTGCGAGAGGAGCAGCAGCTACGCCCTCAGGTGGTGATGGTGATAGATGGTGATCTCTGCTGGCATGGCACCTCTCCCTCCACACTGCGGGGGCACAACGTGGTCTGCACTAGGGTGGTGTGAAGGTGGCTGTGCCGGCTAGGATGGTGGTGTTTTTCTGAGCTTGTAGCTTATACCTGTGCCAGTGCAAACTGTTGGATGAAATGACTAATAGGAATCCTTTTCACTGCCTGTTTGCATGATGCCTGGCACAATGGGCATGCTGTCACAACACTGGCACCATCATACTACTGGAATCAAAAGAGTTAATTAAAAGGTTGAACTATAGGTTTCTTGGAGCACAGAGGATGCCCGGGTATCTTTATGGGGAGCGCTCCAACTTGCAACTCTGCTAACTGTAGTAGACAAGTATTAATGAAATGAAACACATCCATATGTTACTGTGCTTGCTAGATTTGGCAGGAGGATGGATCCTACCCATCAGAGCCTGTGTTTGTGCCAGTGCCTAATGCCATGGCAGAAGACAGTGGAGTCATTTTGTCTGTTGTGGTCTCCCCCACTGAGGTAATTTATCGCTACTAGTTTGTCAAAGTCACATAGTATTATGTATACTTTCTAAACCACAAAACTGAATTTCAGGCTGTCTGGCAGATAGTTCTAGCATCATGCTCTCTAAGGTGTGTGCCTCTGCAACTGCCAGGCACAGCCAGACAAACTTCAAGTAGGAGTGTATGACAGTGCTTCTTGAGTGGCATCTGTGATTACCAGTGCTCCTGGCCAACTGTCTTGCAGATTTAGTCTGTATGGTCTAGTTGTATCTGACTGTATGACCTAGTTGTACATTGGGCTCCCTTGGGTGGGTGACAGATGTAGCGGGTTGGACAGTGGAATGAAGTTCAGCCTGGGCATTCATTCCGGCTTTATTTTCATCCTGCAGAACCAAAGTGCTTTTCTGCTTGTCTTGGATGCAGAGACCTTCAGAGAATTGGGGCGAGCAGAAGTCGCAGTGCAAATGCCTTATGGATTCCATGGCATCTTTACTTCCCACTGACTGAAGACCTTGTCACCTCCTGTATCTCAGGGCCAGGTCAGGCTCAGAAAGAAACCTCTGCTTTCTTTTGCCTCCCACCTTTGCATTATGCCCTGGAAAAAAGGAACTGCTTTTTCTCTAT
Organism: Scopus umbretta; assembly: GCA_013400535.1. NCBI lineage: Eukaryota > Metazoa > Chordata > Aves > Pelecaniformes > Scopidae > Scopus > Scopus umbretta. Next base: position 76,049 of record VZTL01061213.1, read on the forward strand.
TGTAACCTCCGAGTTCCTGCTGTATTCCTGACAATATACAGCAAAGGGTCTCAGGAAGGCAGAGGCCCCTTCACTGAAACAGCCCACTGCTTTATCCTAAGTTTCTGACTATCTTGATAGACCAGTTAGCAGCAGTTCACAAAGGCTGCCATGTGCAGGCTTGCAGGGGAGAAAATGGAAACTGATACGACTGTTACCTTCCCTTGGTAGGTAGCAATACGTTCTGAAGGGAAGAAAGCATTGGTGCTTAGGGCGGTGACTTTGGTTGAAATGTGTGAAGCAGAAGAGAGGAGTAAAACCAACTAGTAACTTGTAGGCCCAATGAAGGGATGTAATTTCACTCCCATTGCACAAAGATTGCCTTCAGTGAACCACAGAAAGTAGATGCAAACACTAACAGAGGCTGTACTTGTAGTGCTTTTCTCTGTAAACTAACGGTGCCCTCAAATAAAACCTTGTGAAGTTTCTTCCTTTCCTTTCCTTCCCTGCCCTCACCATGGCCAGCTTTGTGCTGTGCCACAGAGGCAACAGCTGCAATCCTGACACACACCTTATTACGTTACATGGTCCTGTAGACCTGGGTGACACGTCTCCACCATGTTCCTGCTTAAACAGCGTAGCCAGATGCAGCTCTGATGGCCGACATTTCCTGTCTTCCTCCTAATTCAATCAGTATGAAATATGCAGAACTCGATTGTGGCCTTGATATCCCTTTTGCTCTTAAGTTGAGCAGATCAAACTCAAACACTCTCTCATATGCTTGCTTCCTCATCCAGGCTCCTATAGCTCTTGAACTCCAAGGTGTAGGTGGATAGGAGTGTTGAGGGAAGCTCTCTACAGCAGTTCGCTTGCAGGCTCTGCCTTTAAGGACACTGAACAGTGGTGGCTTCCAGGAGAATGGGTTCCCCTCCTGGCTTAAGGACTTTTTATGTTGCTTCATTGTGAGACGCCTCAAAAATGTTTTTAACCACTTCCTTGAGCAGAATTGAGCCCTTGTGCCCTAGGGTTTGAAGGAAAGCTCTTGCTTCCTATTTGCAAATTTCATTTGCCTTTTTTTTGACTCCTGATGTTCTGGAGGCCAGCCCAGACAGAACAGAACAAAATCAGAGGTCACTCACTCTGCCCAAACGACCCGGATTTATCTCCTCTCTGACCTTTCTTCACCTTCCTCACAGGTCTGGGAAAAGACAAGGGGGAGAATCAAGTATTGTGCATCAGCACTGCAACGCTGAGAAGGCAGAGGGAGAGGCTCATGCCAGAGCTGATCTCAGAAGGCCACTAGATGGCAAGCACCTGCCGGTGCTGGTGCTCCAGCCCTGCCAGCCGGCTGCTTCCTCCACTGCAGCCGGACCCCTAGCTGTAACTTACCCTGTCAGCAAGCGGAATTGCCCTCCTGTAGCCTGTCACCCACAGGGGGAGGGAACAACCCCCAGCGAGGTCACGTCCCGAGGACTAGAAGCTGAATGATGCAAAGGAAGTGCTGAATGACGGCGGGTAGAGTTCTGTCACCTTGGCTGCTCCTTTTTAAACTTTTTTTTTCTTGGTGAGGTGGGAAGGGGAAAGGCAGTGTCAGAGGTTCATGTGCAACCCAGTGTTAATTGCAATCAGCCGGAGTACTCAAGGCAGGGCTGTAGATTGACAGGGCAGGGGAAGAAAGAAGCCCGGCAGCACAAAGCCTGCGCTGTGTTTATAAAGCTGTACTTCAAAAGCATGCCACCCTAGCCCCTGTGTTGTACGCACACCGGCTGTTAGGGTTACTCCAGGCTGTACTCCACTACCTTAAGACCTTCTTTTCCTCCCGTTCCCGTTATACAGAACCCGGAGATCCTGCCCTGAGGCTTGGAGTTTTCCCACTCCAAATGGGCAGATATACTCTGTTACCCCCCGGTGCACCGAGAATTTCCGGGAATGAAGGGAGTATGCTGATGTAGTTACCTTCATTCAAACCCTTGCAGCACTGAGAAATCCAGGTTCCACCCCCTCTCCCAAAGCTTTCTAAAAATCACCACCCTTTATGGATTCCTCTGCTTGAACTCCATGAATGTTACTACCAGAGTGCACTCCTTCAAGTCTGTCAGGTTCATGACCACCCTAGAGGTCAACTTAGTTTGCCAGGATGGAAAGGGAATCAAGAGGCCTGGCGGCGCCTTCCTGTGACTGGCACAGGGGAGGACGGCTGTGTACACCTACTTTATCTAAACCATCTTCAGTCAGGCAAATGACCAGGGAGCAGGGCATTCTCAGAAGTTGAACAATAGATCCTCAGATACCACAGTGCTGTAGGGTGGACAGAGCTCAGTTATTTTAGGTGGGTAGGAATTGGATCCATGAATTTTTCTCAGTCCCTTCAGGTGAGTATTGCTTTGTGAACTGCTTCTCTTTGGATTGCTGTGTAAACGTCTTGCAAGTGCATTCAGAGCCTGCCAGCTTTGCTTGGGCAGACACCCCCCCTCTGCATTGGTGGATTCATAAACACACTTCTTGCAATTGTCATAATGTAAGAACACAAAAGCAAGTCAAACTGTTGGCCCACAGGCCAAAACATTGCTAACATTACCTCTACAGGATAAATGAGAGGATGAACCACCTCGGAAGAGGAATGCCAATGAAAAGACAAAAGGCAGGATGCACAAATTTCAGGTCTCTGATCTGGTTCTGCAACAAACCCCTGTCCCACCCTGTAGAAAGCTCCTCTGCTGTTTGGGCTTGTTTTGTTTCACTGATGCACTTTTCTCAGTGCACATCTCAACTCATTCTGTTCCTGGGTCTCACATCCACCAGCCCAGCAGCCTAGATAATGCAAATGAGGAACTTTGATGTAGTCCAAGGTAGTTTTTGTGTATGTTCTCTAAAGCAGAATTTGAACTAAGTTGAAAAGTTAGCTCATGGGTACTAAACAGCATCACTTCTCCCTGAACCACCTTATCAAGCCCCCTTGGACACCGACAAACAACAGCAATTTGAACTGGAAAATGCAATGCATGTTTTTCAGACTCACATTCTGTCCTTCAGAGCCGAGCCTTCTCACCCCTGGAAGCCCATGTGGAAATGTTTGAACAGCTGCTTCTTATCCTCATGGTGATTCCTGTGATTTTGATTGCTGTTCTCAGAGAGCTTCCAGTTTTCTGCATCACTGAGTGATTTAGTGAAAAGTGAGCTAGTAAACAGCTGGTGGAGGAAAGCATTTGCTACAGCAGATCATACCAATGGTCCATTGGAGCTGTTGTCATACCTCTGCATTTGGTAGGGCTGACACAGTGGCTCTTAACAGCCCGTTTAATTTTCTTTATCGTTGGCTCATACAAGATCGCAGTATGTGTGCAGGAGTTCAACAAGGCCAAGTGCA